>JAUTBT010019686.1:0-14584 GCA_032361225.1 Lepetodrilus schrolli
AGAAAACTCAGTAGCGTGTGTAAGCACCATGGACATTGATTACTGCTTGAACCCTGCGTCGCATATTGAGGACAAGTTGTCGAAAGGTTATTTGGGGCAAATGGTTCCACTCCTCATGCAGTGCAGCTTCTAACTATGTCAGAGTTTGAACTGGGGGGTCTCAATGCCTGATATTCCGACCCAGGATGTTCCAAACATCCCCACAGAAAATGGGATGTGATTTTGGTGGCACTTAACTTATGATGAGGTGTATATTTTCAATTAAGATAATTAAACAGTTTAAATGACATTTAAAGTTGTCATAACTAATATTCACCGATAACGAACAATAAAAAAAAGAGCTACCATTCTGAGATGTAAATAGGTGACTTCAACTCATCAAGTACTACGGGATCAACTCCTTCTTTTAGCAGATCAATGATTTGTCTCTTCTCACAGGGTCCATAGGAGGTAGCCCACTTTTTTATAGGTTTACCCGGCCACTCTGAAAGTGGAACATTGATGTACATCGATGACAAAGATTTGTTAGAAAAAGAAAAAAAGATTTGACATACAATTTGTAGAGATTGTGCATGTGTATATAGAAGAAAAATATTCAGTACCCTTTTCTGCCTGTTTCAAAATGGATTAAACAAAATAAATATAGGGCATGTCCAGTTGTCTTCAGCACTCTTACTTTAAACGTGTTAAATTTCTTCCTGCAGAAAACAATCAAAAATTTCCTTTAGAGAAGCTGCTCAACACCTTGGGGAGTATACAAACCAAATAACCATGTTTCAACACTGTTACAATCATTCCCTACCAGGTACCCACTGCCTGCTGGGTGATAGGACTAGCCATAGAAAACATCAAAATATTGTACCGTATCTCATACTATCACTATACAGGTCTCCGTTATAATAGAACATAATAATGTCTGAATTGAGACGCTCAGGAACAAATTCAAACCCGAGCTGCTGGATTGCGAGTCCAACACATTACAGAATTGACCAAAGGAGTAACCTCTCTGTCTGAGACCAGATTATTTAATTTTTTTTGTATTGGGGTTTTAAGTCGCCTTCAAGATTCTTTCACTTATATCACGACTTGTCAGTTTAGGGCAGGAGGAAACCTGCAACACCCGTAGCGCTGAATGTTGCAGTAAACCTGCGAGCACCGGCTGGTAGTGACAAGACCAAGGATGTATTATATATAGTTGGTGCACTATAATATGTAATGTTGAAATTTGGATTTTTAATAGTCTCCATTGTACTTGTGGAAGAATATTTTTAATCCATGTGTAAATCTGTCTTCATGTATTAATGTATGGACTTCAGGAACCATCACATACAGATGATATAATACATTATTATAATTTATGATGTACGCATGAAGTCTGGCCATGTTGCGTAAAAACAATATCCTACTCGGTATTCCAGATTAGATTATCTTTCCCATATGTAATCCCGCAATACTCACAAGTTATTGTCTATATGTTATATACTTAGTGGCGCTACTTCTCAGAATTGCGACCCTACGTGTGAAATATGAAGGAAAATGAAAAATGTTGTTCGCTATTTCGAGAATATTTGGAAGGTTTGACTGATTGGGCTATGCTATCGATTAACACTTCTTAATTGAGTCAACGGAACGTAAAGACAACAACCGATCAGTGTACTAAGAAAACAGGTTTACATTTATTGTGGTGAATATACAAGAACGATAACAAGACAATAATATTTAATTCTTGCACCGTAAAAATTACATTCAAACCAGAGCACATCCAGAGTTGGGGAATTTGTATACAGTATTTTAGTGAGTATTAAGTAATAATTGAATTTAATAGAATGTAATGATTCAACAAGGTAAAACAATAACAGAATTTATCATCTAATGGAAAGTTGAATATGAACATTATTTACAGTTTTGCAGGTTTTTTTCTAAAAATATCATGACATAGTATTTATTGAAATTTTACCAAATTACCTTGAAATAACCAGCAATAAGAATGCAATTCAAGTAAGTTTATGAAAAGATTTGCTGACCTGTATGTATTCCTACACGTAGATGTGCTAATCAACGACATTTAATATATGTTTACAGTTTGTATTAAGAATTGTTCTTAAAGTTGTTTCTTTTTCATTTGTGCGTTTATCAATGAGTGAAGCAGTTTACAATTTACTGACCTGTGTGTATTCCTATGTATAACTTAAAAATGTTGATTCACAATTTGACATTTTCTACTTTTAGAGATGTATTTAAGCTTGACAATAGATGATAAAGAAATTATTAACCTCGTGACTATAGATATCGTCTATATCCTGCATTTTGGGATAATTTCTATGTAGTAGACTCGCTGTCTGTCTAATACAAAGACTATCCCCAAGTGCAGGATATAGATGATATCTAAAGACACTTGATTAATAATGTCTATAACTCAACAATACCCAGTTAAATTAGTACTAAATTACAAAATGACACATCTAATCACACAAACCAGGAACAAAGAAAGACTGAAGGTCGCTATTCTGGGAAAAGTGGCTTTAATATATATCAAAGAAAGTCGCTATTTTGGGAGGACATCCTGAGTTGGGATTGTATATCATTGTGTATACTTACTGTGATTATCTTGTATATAATTGCAGTGCGACCATGTCTTGTGCACCTTAAATGTGTAATCTTATTGTGCATACAAACTTGATGAAGTATTGTTCAATGATTAGTTCAAAGTAATCACCCTCAAGTGGATGATGATTGTCCAGTGCCATTTGGAAACCATTGGACTAGTATTATCTAGTTTATAATAACAGTAAGTAACATTGTAGTATGGGTACTGTTACCATTATAATGCTAGTTCATTAAGTCCCAATAACTAAGAATGTCTACAATATGTAAATGCAGAACTTCTGCCATGTTAAATTACTTTCAGCATTGAATCTGGTAGTACTACATGCCAATGCGTTGTCAATGTATTCATGTACAGTAGACTACATGTCAATATTTTATAGTAGCATTACCAAATAACATGCCAATATTTTATAGTATTACCAAATAGTCATTATTTTACAGTATTACCAAATAAAAAGGGATTATCTTATAGTATTACCAAATAGTCATTATGTTGTAATAATTTTACAAAATAAAAAGTTAATTATTTTATAGTATTTTACCAAATAAAAAAAATCATTAAAAAGTGGGAACCATGATGTATTCAAATATGCAATGCATTATAAGGTATTATATCCATGGAGCACTGTATGTAAAATTATGCATGTAAATGTGAACATTTGGATAAAATACAAGTGGAATTGTTTCCCAGCCAATGTAACCAGTCTGTTTTGCATGCAGTACAAACCTGTGGCCTCTTTCTTGTGTCCTTTGAATGTGTGTACTTCCTCCTTCATGTTCCGAATGTCGAAGAGTTTGAGCAGGTGATCTCTGGATGCAGTCAGCAGCCATGTGCCATTACGATTCCACTTGAGATCCATGACTGTGTTCTTGTGCGCGTGACTATGAGGGAGATCGCAATATATTCGTCGTCAAAGAAACAGCACATTATATAACTGAACAAACACCCATAGCTAAATGCAGTTCATGGGAAACGAGTCTAAGCTTTTCATCCAATGTGCTGCTGTTCAACAATGTCAATAAATTATTACCTAATGCACTCACTTGACTATCTCAACTCCCTGGAGAACATAACATTTTACATAATTCCCAGCTTAACCCTAAGGTAACAGTAACTCCAACGTTGGCAATGGTGTATGGTTAAAGGCATACAATCACAGATTAAGTTGTCATTTTAGACCAAATTGGAATTAAAATGGAAAGTACATGCACTTAGCATACATATAATCACTTCTGTACCTCCACTCCACTTCTTTTCACCACAGGATGATAGGTAAAATAGCATTGCAGTTTACATTTCGGGTAAAACCTGAATGATCAGTTGGTAATGTACTGTAATATCCCTATTATTATTATAGTCTAATAGACTAAGGAGGATAACTAATAATTGAACACCGATATCAATAAAGCTACTCATATTATTAATATAAAAAAATAATAAAATATGAACTATGGAAAACCAGCGGGATACGAGGAAAATGTAGCTGGTCACCCAATATACTTGTGTAGACACATCAAATGTACATACTACGAAATATGTAAACAAATCTGTGATTGTATAACTTTAAAGTTAAGGTCATTTCGTACTGCAGAGGTCCTGGGCATCTTTTCGTTAATCTTTCGTATCCACTACAATATCAACACCCTCTTGCAAGTTGTCTTGTATTAACGGTGACCAACACCACGCAAGAGAGGGCAATGGATTTGTAATAAAGACGAAAGCTTTACAAAATGATGCCCAGATTAATTGCTATAATGCTCAATGTCACCGTGGTTATATTTCACCCATAAGCGACGACAGTGCCATGACCATCAAACTTCCAATGGGTTGGTCAGCTTACATAGTAGCCAGACTGTGTCCAGTCCGAGGGTCCCATAGCTTGACTGGCTGCTGGTTGTCCTTGCTGCCCGATGCGATCAGAGCTTTATGTGGATGCCAGTCTACAGACTTCACATCAGCACCATGGCCTGAAAGTTCAGTTCTACCCATGAGATTTCCATCTATGTCCTCTCTAGGTTGGCAATACCAATGTTTCTCCCACCACCGAAATCACCAAACTGATGTTGACAATATTGGTGAAGCGGGTAGGAGACCGTTGGACATTGGAAGCCAAAGGTTCCGGGTTCGAAACCCAGCATCAATGTTTGTGGATGTTACCTTTATAATGCAATCACGATAGCATGTACTGTTTGGATTGTTATGCTTGGTTTGTCGATACCAGCAGGTACTTGCAGGTTAACCACAACACTCAGTGCTACAGGTGCTCCAGGGTTCCATCTTGCTTAAAACACAGTGATGAGTGCAATAATCTGGAAAGCGACACTAATCACCAAATTCAATCACCCCAAAACAACAGGCCCCTGTTCCACAGAACGATCACAACTTTACAAGAGTCGTAGCTTCATATTAACATGACTCATAGCACTACAACCTTTTTGTGAAATGGGCCCCTGGAGTCCTGGACTACTTTGAATTTTGTTTATAGATATTTTCCATATTATTCCACCCATAAGTCGCAGCTTGTCAGTTTCTGGTAGGATGTTACCTACAACACCCGCGACAAACAACAAAACTGTGCCCACAAGCTGGTAGAGTAACCAAGAATGACAACTGCAATGCCAGACCAAACAGTACTTACTATCATGATCCGGATGAAACACTAATGTCGAGTCCCTCAATGTTTCACCTTCAGAGGGTTGACGAAAGGATAGACCCGTGATCGATATTCATAGTACATGTGTATACATATTGATTTGTTGTAGATGCGCCATTGGGAATCTCACCTCTACACCCAATTTATCTTAATAGAAATAGATCCATTCAATAAATTATGTACTCGATAAAACATTACCCTTTCACCGCTGATAGTTTTTTTAAATCAAAAATAATAATTCAGCATCGTCTTTACTTTCTCACAAAGGCCACAGAATCGCATTTTAGACTACACATAAAGAATTGACTATCAGTAGATTAATTGTACAAGATCTTATGAAGCATCCATCCAACGTAAGAGTGGTTTTGTTGCAAAAACTATGATTGCCAAGCAAGAAACTTAGAAAAAACCCAGTAAACTCTTCCAGTAGACAATGATAAATCTGATCCTGAAGCACCCGACCCTAGACATCACTTCACTTCGTGACTGGAGATGAAAGCAGAGGGTCTGGTCAGCGAGTGAGGTAGTGTCTGGGTATGGCTGGAGTAGTGTCTGAACTTATCTGGGTACAACTAGTCTGGATTTTGTTAAAGGTATTGTATAGGCCCAACTATTATCTAACATCGCTAGTCTTGTTTGTTTGGGCATGCCTAGTATCAGGACATAGCTAGTCTTGTTTTTTTTTCTTAATTGGGATTTAGAGCCACTTTCAAGATTATTTCACTTATGTCATGGCTTGTCAGTTTATGGCAGAAGGAAACCGCTACATCCGTATACCTGAATGTTGCAGTTAACCTGCGAGCACCAGCTGGTACTGACCAGACCAAGACAGCACATCCTATCAATATCATGTCAGAAAGTTGACTTTTGCGAACATTGATGCCGGGATTTGAACCTGGAACTCCTCAGTCCAATTTTTTTTACCACTGCACTACCACCCGGCCCAGCTAGTCTTGTTTGGGCACAATTAGTATATGGACATAGCTAGTCGTGTTTGGACTTGACTAATAATTATGACATAGTGGCTTCGTGTTGCCATGATTAAGTGTTGTCCGAGCATGACTAGTCAGTGAATTGGCTAGTAGTAGTGTTTGGGGATGGCTAGTAGTATCTCAACATATCTAATCAGTCTAGGCATGACGAGATTAAGTAGTGTCTGGGCAAGGCTAGAGAAGTAGAGTTTGGACAAAACTAGTAGTGTATGGACATTACTAGTATTAATGAATGCATTGGTGCTTTACGTCGCAGCTGGAATATTTCACCCATACCCTACAACGTTACTAGTAGCATATGGACAAAAGTAGTAGTGTTTGGAGAAAACTAGTTATGTCTGGGCACGTAATATGGGCACGATGAAAGAACTAAATGTAAAGTTTGAGCATAGCTAGCCGTTTCTGGGTATGGCTAGTACTTTCTGGGCATGGCTACTAGTAGTTTGAGCATTGCTAGCAATTTCTTGGTATGGCTACTAGTAGTTTCAGGGCATGGCTAGAAGATTATCATACCTCTTAAAATTCTTTCTTCGTGACCTCTCATGAAGTCCCACACGCGAACTGTTCCGTCGTCGGCACATGTTGCAAACTTACTGTCACTTGGGCAAAAGCTGTCATGGAGAAACAGACAACAAAAGGAAGGATTAATATTATAAACATTTATTCATGAATGACACGGTAACTACAAATGCATTTTGATGGTGCGAGATACTCAAATAGGCCAATCAAGCCTTTTATATCTCATAGTCCTAAGCTGGGCAATCAAGCCTTTATTTCTTAGTTATAAATAGGGCAATCAAGCCTTTATTTCTCTTAGCCCTAAGCTGGGCAATCAAGCCTTTATTTTTTAGTCCTAAATGGGGCAATCAAGCCTTTATTTCCTTACTTTCTAAACAGCAACCAACTGATCAAGCTTGTGTTTCTTCAATTCCAAAACTCAGTAAACAGGCCTTATTTCATTTATTAAAGAAACATAAATGGGCAATCATGCCTTTATTCCCTTAATTCATGAAAAGGGCAACCATGCCTTTATTTTGTTTATTCAAAAAAAATAAAGAGCCATCAAGCCTTTATTCCCTATATTCATAAAATGGTAGATCATTTCCAATCAAGTCTGGGCCCTTTTTTCTTTCACAGTAGATTTTCCTATCATACTGTTCAAACTGTTTAGTGTTCTTCAGAGAAATTGGTCATCAATAACATGGTAGTTTTACCAATCAAAGAATTGCAATACACAGGCAAAAGCCTTTATTGCGATTATTAGCAATTTAAACCCAACAAAAATAATATTAACACAGCTGCAGATCGATGTGAACTCAAAAGTCAAGAAATCCGGATGAATACTTAAACAAAGCAATGATCAAATCCGTTCACTTCCTACTAATCCATAGTCCCATTAAAAAAAAACATTTTACAAGATATTTGCTTCTTAAATTCAATCTAATACTTATCATTATAGTAGTATGCTTCATTGATACTCTCAATCACTGTATCTGAAATTTGAGTAAATGAATTTCACTAAATCTACAAAGATACAATATTGGAATGGGCATGAAAGCCTTTATTTTTTTTATGGTACCAGTATATTTGTCAAACATAAAAAAAAAAAAGATATAAAAACTGTCCGGGGCTAGTCAGCCTTTATTGAATAAAAACAATCTAGCCTCAATTTCCATAAGTTATTGTAGAGAATATTGTATTTTCCATCGACCTTAATGCAGGGCAAAGTGCCTTTATTAGATTTCAATAATCATTGCGCAACACTCCGGGCAAAAGCCTTTATTTATTCACGAATATAGATATTTATTTTAAACACGCTTTTGGATAAATACGATATATGGATATGTCAACCATTTTCTTTTATTAATCAGACGAAATGCATTTGTAGAATATCACATCATCATCATCATCATCAATATATACAGACAAATAAAATGAATGCATAGTTGGTCATGAGACATCAGGCTTCGACAGGAAGTTGTAATAAGGTGAACGAAAAATAATAAGTTAAAAAAATCCAAAGTTAACCCATTATTTTCAGTTTGGCCTGAACTACAACATCCATCACGTGAAGCGATGATATTTCACAGTATTTCCATTTTTTTATTAAAGCATTGCACTTACCTTGCACTTCCTCACGTCAAAGAGAACTAGAATGATTCTACAAACCACCTCGCACAAAGAACTTATCATCATTTACATTTTTCCCACCTGAGACAATAGCATAACAACTTGAGCTGTCTGTACACTATATAAACATGATATAAACATCTTGGTTTTTTATTTACAAGTCGTACACAAACAACATATGTAATAATCATGTCTTTACAATATCAGCACCATTCTATGCGTACAAGTAACCTGGGTATTGCCGTTCTTCAGCTTCAATATTGAACAATCCCAAATCTAGCTTGTTGTGAATGAATGAATGAATTAGTATTACATCACAGCAGGAATTTCACCAATACGTGACTGAATTGTAAATGAAACGTGCATCGTGTCGTTCACCAAAGAGACAAAGACAAGAGAGAGAAAAGACAAGATGAAGAAAGTGTGAATGAGCGAGTGTTTTTGTTTTACATCGCAGCGGGAATCTTCTTACTTATTTGGTGTTTAGAGCAGATTTCAATATTCTTTCACTTATACCCTGGCTTGTCAGGAACCAGGAATATCCATAGCACTGAATGTTGCAGTAAACATGCGATCACCAGCTGGCAACTTGACAGTGATTATGGAGTTTAACGTCATTGCAGGAATCCTTCACACATTTGCGATGCTGCAAGTTGACGGACCACTAATGATAACTGCATTGCAACAGTACAGAGTGCATCCAATCACCAGAAAGGTAACTTTCGCACACATTGATGCAGGGTATTTCAATCTGGGGACTTTAGGATGAGTGGGAATGAGAAGAAAGAAAGAGGGAGGAAGAGAGAATGGGAGGAAGAGAAATGGGAGGGAGACAAAATGTGAGGGAGAGAAAATGTGAGGGAGAATTTGGAGTTTATTCACAAACTCTATTTGCAAGTGTTTGATATTGAAGACCAAGAACTTTAATAATCCAGGCCACTCAGCACCGAACACCAACAACAATGGGACTTCAGACGTAGAATCCCCCCTCCCACCTGATTCCACGGATAGCCTCCTTGTGGCCCTGGTACATCTTGACGTTGTTCATGTTGGACTGCCAGTACTTGATGAAGCCGGCGTGGTCTGCCGTCACCATCCACATGTCATTGTGACTCCACCGCATCGCCCGTACCGACGTGTCATGTGCCTGAAACAATCCACAGGTCTCGTAATATATAACAATAAACTTACAAACATAAATATAATAACAATGTATAATAATAATGTGTAAATTTATAATGCACCAAATGGACACTCAAAGGAATGCCCAAAGAGATGCATATTATTACCATGAGCCCGTATTCAATATTGGACTTAGTAAGTTTTGAAAATGACTTGCATCACCTAAAAATAAACTTTTACATGGTCAATAATAGTCCCAAATATGCCAATGGAATGATGTTAAGTCAAAACAATAGGTTTCAAAATAAAATGAGATTTTAGGTGACAAGTCAATTAAAAATAATAAGTAATATTGCATACAGCCCCTGGTCAATACACCCATGTGAACACTTGCTCTCAACTTCCTGAGGTTAATACAATACAACACTAGATGACTGGTATTCATATTGTCAAGTCATCCTACCAGGTACCCATTACCTGCAGGATTAACACTTCTAACTAAGTCACTTTGGACAAGTTGTATTTTCTCTGTGGAATAATAGTTAGAGCGTCAGCCCTGAGTGTGGAAAGTCATGGGTTCGATCCCTGGTCGTGTCACACCAAAAGACATTAAAAGATGGTATTTGTTCCCCTGCTTGATGCTCAGCATTAACCCTCTTCATCCTGAAGGCAACCAGAGATACCATAAAGAGCTGTACCTGTGCCTAATCCAGCAGGGAGAGGGTTAAAGAGGCAAGGCAAGGACTGGTCAGCTCGGAATCAGTATACTAAGTGGGGTATTAATGTTCTATCCGCGGCATGATATTCCAGTGAGCTATCACTATATAATAAGAAAAATGGTGGAAATCCAGACTAGTACAAGCAGTACCGGTACATATGCATGCAAGCAATGTGAGTGAAAAAATCTTGAAAGTGGTTTTAAACCCCAAATCAACCAACCAATCTTCAATTGATGGGTCTTCAACTTTTCTGCTGTAAGAAAAACTTAAAATGTTCTCAAACATACTCATTCAATTATTTATTTTTACAGAAATCTGCAGAAAAAATATAAATATTTGTCAAAGCTCACCTGCAATATAGTTTCAAAGTTGAATGCCAAACCATTCCATAGTGTGAACTCTCCACTTGATGCTCCAGTCACCAGTCGTCTCCCTTCCGGTGTCCACTGTAAGAAGAAAGCCAGCCCGACATTACAGTTACCTCCCTTGTTGGCTACAGATACTTGCTGAGCATTAAACTAAGGCTGTGGCATCAGATATATTATTTTACAACAGAAGCCAGGAGAAAAAAAGAAAATAGGACAAAATAAAAGTTTCATTTCTATTCTTAAATTTGGATTTAAAATGTGGAAAAGATTTCCACCCGCACCAGTCCTTTTTTTCATGCTTTCCTCTCTCAAATTTTTTATATTCCAACTGGAAATCGAACCTGCGCCAACCTGCACATGGACGACAAGTTACAGTGCCCGAGTGCCTAGCTGACTGCGTTACCGGGGAACACATGAAAGCATAACACAAATTTTCGTGGTCTTATCGCTCCAGGAACCCTGTAAGGAGTTTGATGCTATTACGGAACGAGTCTGGTACTTTTACAGACGCTTCAGTCCACGACTTCTTTAGTTATATTTTACCACCGCTTCAATAGAAAAGTGATTCGATGTTTCATCTTTGTTGTTATAAAATGTGTCCAAAATATTTTTAATTACATCGCTATCGCTTACCTAAACCCTAACCCCAAGATAGTATAGTGGGGACCCAAGGGCTAAAGAAGACCTAGTACTCTGGAAAAATAACAGTAGCACTATGATGTCACAACATTAATCAGCCATCCTCGGACAGTTCCGTTGGTTATATCATATGACATCCGGCTTCCATATTGGATTTCTATCGACAGACACGCGAATTTGAGTTGTACATGTATTTTTTGCCATGTAGTTAAATCAGTATCCTTACAAACTTGCGTTATTCCAGTGCCGCGGATGTCATTGCATGTGATAAAATGACACACACGTGAATAGAATGGAATAAAAGGGAGGGGGGTGCGGGTAGAAATCATACCAAAATGTGTATGCTTAACATGCTTAAATAAATAAAAAATACAATAAACTAAACTTGACAGTATAACACAAAAATATATTTTCTTTACTTCTTTTATACACAAATTCCCAGTTTGTGTAAATTGAACTTTAAAAAAACTATAAATGTAAACAGGTCACATTTGTATTTCACTCTCTCCTGAAGAAATGTAATGGCAACACAATTAACTAGTATACATTTGTATTATCCAAAAGTATTGGCTACCCACTGTCACACAAAAGATTGGACATCGGAATTTGTTGGTGGAAGTTCTCACAAACTTGGTGGTGACTGAATTGATGGGATTTTCCATTGTGGACAAGGGGGGTTCCAGCTGAATCCAAACAGACAAACAGACATACAGATTATACTGTAAACATTGTATGCAGTCAAGAAATTAGTGCAAGTACATGATGTTTCATCAAGACAACTGGTATCATATAGCCAAAAGAGAAGGGACCTTCAGCACTGCCATTTTGCAGTTAGTTAATTTGGTGCTTAACGTCGCAGTGGGAATCTTTCACCCATACGTGACGATTGGTTCTTGCAAAACACTGTTACGAGACTTTAGTACCATATGCATGATACGTGTATTATCTGACACCAGTGTTCACAAAATTTAAAAAATACCCCCTGGTCAGTTTTAACAACTCCTCGTCCTTCACCAAAATTCCTGAAATAAGATTATTATGCTCGTCGGAAAAGCTCCCAGCTAAAAACAAATTATATAAACAATTATATATACCAATAGATTAAACAATAAGCAACTTGTAGTTTCTGCTATGCTAATGCTAGTTACTCACATCAATCTGATAAAGAGCATCAGGCTGTATCGCAGGAGCATCTCTTCGGTCCCGTTTCCAAATTCGATTCTAAAACAAACCGTGCATAAGACTTGAAAAATGTATAATTCAACCAAAGAGCATTCAGCGTCGCAAGACATATTTTGAAGAGAATTATTAAAATACAAGCGAATAACAATGTATCATTATTTTAACAAGTACTCAATTCAATTAAGTTCAAATAGATTATTATATAATATATTTGGCATGAACATGATGAAGTGCAGTGTCGATATGAAAATACACTAAACCAAAAGACTGGGGGCCAGTTCCACAGAACAATCTCAACATTACAAGATTTCTGTGGAGCGGGGGCCTGATCTCTTATGTTAATAATTGTTATGCACCAAAATTTCACATATAAATTTAATTTATTGAATTAATGCATTACATCACAGTAGGAATATTTCACTTGTATAGCCTAACGATCAGGCATGGCAACAGACAATGTGATTTCAGCAGAAAACAAGCCCAGAACAAATAAATCTGCTGATCTGCAAAAAATTGTCATGCCAATATCATTATTATTCAATATACGTGGTGGATTTCTACTGTGGAATAACTTTCACGTAATCAACAGTGTTGATTTTGTCAAAATTGAAATTGACTATAACGTCATGATTCTGTCGGTTTTCCATGTTTCATTCTAATAATAAAAAAATATGTTGAATAACTAAAATAGCCCACTCGATATGAGTTGTTCCGGAAAATATGTACCTCGTGAAATTAATGTTCAAAGTTCCTTGCCGAAGCTCGGAACTGAATATTAATTGCACTCGAAACAAATTTTCCGTAATCACTAGTATGTTGTGGGTTATTCTCTAATTATTCTATTCAGAGAGAAAAATAACACTAACATGCAAATATTTTATCACAGAAGTATTATAATCGACAGTCTTCCGATGCACGGCTTTCCTCATCCTCTTCCCGTCAAACATGGCACTCTGCTGATTGAGGAACTGCTGTCTCATTTGCGGTAGACTCAGGGATGACTGACCCTTGCCAGCCGTGTCTGGGGTCGTCGTGGCACCCTTGGGGGCCTGGGCCCCACCCACCCCCTGGGAGGGCTGGGCCATCCGAGGGGAGAAGTGGCGGGGGCGGAATGCCCGTGGACCTTGCATTTGCATCATCATCATGCCACCATTGATGTGACTACAAACACCTGAAAAACAAAGACTGAACTTTATTGTTGACATGAAACAAAATAGCCCTTCACAATCCCCAATAGGTGAAGTCACATTCACAAGATCGCTTAAATTTATTTTGAGGTTATTTTTAAAAAAATTTTAAATAATTTAAATTGGGGTTTAGAAATTAAGAGTCGATTTCAATGTTTCCATATGTGACCAAATATTTCATAAAAGCTAGGTCACATTGTCATGATTGTGATACAGAACAATGATAACATAACAAATTTTACGTAGACTACAAGTCTACGTCTACGTTTGAAAAAGTAATCTAAACGTAAGTGGGAATTAAATGGAGAGGGAGAACAAATAATTCTATCTGAATGTGATGAAATTCCAAGACAATTTCGATGGCTTCGCATAGTTTTACAGGTTAATGACGGAAAATCAAATATATGTGCGATCTGAATCAGTTGAAAAATAAGTAAAATACTATTTTTCGCAAGTTAACATTTAGTCACATTGTTGTTGTAATCGACAAATGGCCGCTGGCATACTCTTTATCAATCAAAAAGCGAGTTAATCTATTTTTGCTATGCATGCTTGTATCGTGATATAGAAAGTATTGACACCCACCGATACACAAACGTTGTGGTCGATATATGAACCTATTATTAAAGTTCCTCGAGATCTAAAGTTTGGACGAGCACATTTCGCAATACGCCAAGGCTAAAATGGCGGCGCTTTACATTCTGGTTACTACAAAATGTTGCATGACTAAAATATCACAATATTAAATTATTGTTTTCAACGTAATATGAACTGGTTAGTTATGAGGTATTGGTATAAAAAAAATGTTTTCATTTATTTCCGTTAATTAGTCCAATAACTATCTTAAACATTGTTAACAAATATGTTCATGCGTCTATGTTAATCTTAGCCAGCCATGATCGTATTTTACATGAAACTGACGGACATATCCGAAAGAACTGCTAACCATTTATTGGTTAATTTTATGTCATGCCAATAACTCGT
>JAUTBT010019697.1:0-20089 GCA_032361225.1 Lepetodrilus schrolli
CTGCCCTAAACTGACAAGTCGTGATATAAGTGAAAGAATCTTGAAAGCGACTTAAAACCCCAATCAAAAAAAAAAAATTCAAAATAAAATAGGGGTGCACTCACTAATTTTAGTGTAGAATACTATATCCGTGTTTATTCATACACATTCCACAATAGCTACAACATACAATGTGTTATGCAATTCCCATGACTAAAATTGTTATCTCATTTATTTGAATGTTAATATTGAATTTTAGAAAATTGCAGAAGGGAAAAAGTTTTATCGAAGATTCGTTGTAATTACTACTTAGCCACGTGGCTGTGTTCTTTATGTTTTCTTTAGTAAATAGATTACGCGTTTTTTTTTAACATTGCGAACCATGCTATCGGTGGATTCTAATTTGGCATAAATGATGATGGATTGCTGGTTTTTGCAATAGGGCCTAAAACGGTAAGAATTGTTATTTTAAAAATATACATTACCCAACTTTTGCAGGAACTATTTAAGTTTCAGTTACATTCAACACTGAGTCAACTCTTTCACACCCCGGGTATATGATATAACTGAAGCTGGAATGGAATTAGAAAGTCACTTAAAGGCATACAATCAGATATTAAGTTGTCGTTTTGGACCGAATTGAGGGTAAAAATGCAAAGTACATGCACCTAGCATACATGTAAACGATTTTAAAAAACTACTCTTTTCACCGCTGTAGGATAGGTACAATTACATTGAAATTTACATTTTCGGTAAAACCCGAATAATCAGTTGGTAATACGTACTGTAATATCTCAATTTTCTATAGTTTAATATACTAAGGGGGGATAAGACAAATAATTGAACACGATCAAAATAACCTTTCATGATCACTGGCACAATAAAGCTACGTAGCTATAAATATAAAAATATTGAAAACCAGTGGGATATGCGAAAATGTAGCTGATTACCCAATATCAAATGTACATACGTTCATGTAAAATACGTTTGACCATAAAATATGTAAACAATACCGTGGTAATATGCCTTTAATGGGTGACAATCATTATTATACGAGTAGATACGCATTATATATAATAGTCGCCTTCACCAACACGAGGGAATAGACTGTTGGTTTTAAAATTCATTGTTGGAGGAAAATGGTTGTTTTAACTTGTGAAGTGAAAATAAAGTTAACCACATATAATTATGTATACGGAGTCGCTGAAACCAGTTTTGTAAAATTAATAGTCCTTTCTTATTGTCGGTGAAGAGTGTAACATGCGAATTTGTTGTTTTGTACGATATTGAAATTATTATTAATCTTATTATTTTTTAAATTAATTTATTAATAATAATAATAATAATAATAATAATAATAACAATAATAATAATAATGATAATAATAACAACTAATTATAATAATAATAACTAATTATTATTGTATATTCATTATTATAAGTAGCATTAGTAGTATTATCACGATTATTTATCGATATTATTATTATTATTATTATTTCACTCATAGTCAAAGTATACCCGTTGGTCATCATGGCAAGCGAAAGGAATTCATGCACCGCAGATCCTCTTTCAATAAATCGTGATGCCTGATTTCCATGTAGACACGATTTCGTTGGCTGATGGCTTTTAATAAAGGACAACGAAGGAACGCTGTTGCGTATACACAAAGGCCATAAACGTAACCGTCACGTTCGGATAACTTTCCATTACTCGTCCCCGCTATCGCTGCGTGAAAACCGAATATTTGTTCCTTCTTCTTCTTCTTGAGTTGATTGTTTTTCCGGTCGCCTTCCAACCTGGTTGATTTCGGCAGACCGGATTTATATATGCTACTGTACAATTTAGTCATTCATAGATTTGTTTGACTAATCCTCCTGAAAATGGTCTATTTAGAGTAGTCTTTTCCTGATTAACTCTACATGGCGTGCACGTGGTCTGTACCTGATGCAGTTTTCTATCATAGTTTAAATTTGTCCCTGATCTGCAGTTTTCTATCGCAAACAGTTCCTGATTTCTGATGCCGTTTTCTATAGCAGGCTGTTCCTGATGCAGTTTTCAACGATCGTTTGTTCCTGATGTAGTTAATATAGTAGTCTGTTCCTGATGCAGTTAATATAGTAGTCTGTTCCTGATGTAGTTAACATAGTAGTCTGTTCCTGATGTAGTTAATATAGTAGTCTGTTCCTGATGTAGTTAACATAGTAGTCTGTTCCTGATGCAGTTAATATAGTAGTCTGTTCCTGATGCAGTTAATATAGTAGTCTGTTCCTGATGCAGTTAATATAGTAGTCTGGCAGTTAATATAGTAGTCTGTTCCTGATGTAGTTAATATAGTAGTCTGTTCCTGATGCAGTTAACAGAGTAGTCTGTTCCTTATGCAGTTAACATAGTAGTCTGTTCCTTATGCAGTTAACAGAGTAGTCTGTTCCTTATGCAGTTAACATAGTAGTCTGTTCCTGATGCAGTTTTCTATCGCGGTTTGTTCACAATGCAGTTTTCTATGACCGGTTGTTCCTGATGAAGTTTATATATTAGTCTCTTCCTGTTACAGTTTTCTATCGCAGTCTGTTCATTGTACAGTTTTCTATCGCATATGCAATTTATTACTTTTACGTATATTGACTCTTGTTGATGCAGTCTATAATATCAGTGTATATACTATTATGCTTTGCCGTTGGGCCTTGAACTGCCAGACAAAACAGAATACACAACCCATGGACTGTCTTATTTGAATCCGTACTTCCTTGTAGATAACTCATGTTGTTAGCTAAGCATGGTCGGGGCCGGTGTAAATGTATGTAGATGGAGTGCTATAATATTTCCTGGCTTACCATCATGATCATGCTGTATTTAGCATTTGCTATTGCCTATCCTATTTCTTTTGGGATGAAATAAAGTCTTTGTATTATAGTACTATATAGAACGTAAGTTTTACAGCTGGTATACATATTAATGACGTAGTCGGTATAATATTCTAAATAATAAATTCTGTTTTTTTCATGGCCAATCAGGAAGAACTGTTTCCAAGGATTTGTGTTAATAATATATCCATACTTTGTCCCGATGTTTGCTGTTGGAATTTTTGATTATATACTAATTGATATTAATATACCATAAACCAGGAACTACGTCGTGACCTTGAACGCATGTTTGCCTACCATCTTATTATATGACATATAGAAACGTCTGTTTGCCTACCATCTTATTATATGACATATAGAACCGTCTGTTTGCCTACAATCTTATTATATGACATATAGAAACACCTGTTTGCCTACCATCTTATTATATGACATATAGAAACGCCTGTTTTCCTATCATCTTATTATATGACATATAGAAACGTCTGTTTGCCTACCATCTTATTATATGACATATAGAAACGCCTGTTTGCCTACCATATTATTATATGACATATAGAAACGCCTGTTTGCCTACCATCTTATTATATGACATATAGAAAATGTGTAGTTTTCCTAAGCTTCACTTGTTCATTGTTAAGAACACGCACTGTGTTGAGATATATATTGGGGGTACTTTTGTACACGCGAACCAGCAAACCAGCAAAGCTTTCTCCATCCATTTGTGCTATACACAGGTGCCTGTCACAAATAATGGATACCCTCGTATTTAATCAGATCATGGTTCGCTATTTGCCAGCCGGACTTTATATGCCCCCAAATCCATATAATGTCCGTATAATTATAGCTTGGAGCATTGTACAGCATATTAAGCACGTCTGAGGGCATATAAAGTCCAGTGAAAGTGGAACAGTTATACTTTCACTAGATATATTTTGTAAGTATATGTGCCTTGCATGGAATTCGAACCCACGACCACGGAATCACTCACATATAATTAATCCATGTACGCTTCCGACTGCGCTAACAAGGCTAACGATAAATCAGGAATTTTTCGCACTGGACAATCGGAATGATTATTTATTACGAATTTCCTGGGTAGGATGCAGTTTCATTAACAATAGGAACTTTTGGATTTTTTTTCTCTTTAGAGAAATGCAAATCACGGCTGCATGAGGAGTAAAATACCCAGATTCAAGTCATAGCTATAATGATTAATTTAGCAGATTTGAGATGTATTACCAACAGGAATTATTTCAGAAAGAGAGTTTGCTGAGAGTTCTTTTATTTTGTGTGCGTGTATGTATGTATGTATGTATGTATGCGTGTGCGTGAGGTGTTAGTTGTATGTGCTTGTGTGCGCGCGTGCGTGTGTGTAACAGACACACATGCTCACACGTAATATTCTGTGACATATGGCTTACTACTCATCATGCACACGTGCATGTAAATCTACGGTCTGCACACATCTGTACACAGAATGGAGTTGGCCAAGTCAAGACAACATTGTCGGCATACAGTGGACTAAAATACTTGTTAGATTTATACCTGGGTATCGTTTCACGAAGATCTTACATCCACTACGACACGATAGCACTCTCGTAAGTACCATGGTAGTCCTGTACGAAACGACGTAAATCTCCAACCTTAGCTACACCATTGCTGAGGTTGGAGTTAAGGTTACGTTTGAGTTACGCCGTTTCGTACAGGCGTGCTCAGATCGCCACGCACAAGTACAGACTAAGGAGATCGTCACGAGAGCGCTGTGTATGGTAGATAAGCATGCTTCGTGAAACTATACACTGCATGGTGCCTACACGTTGACATCATGATACGGTCCACGCCATACAAACCGGTTGTACTGCAAACAGACCAACGTTACGTTCACGTCCTTATAGTTCATGCTCACAGTAAACAGTGTTATATATACACGAAGCACAACACAAGGGTGGGCCAAGTTCTAATACCTCCCGATATATCTGGTGGTTGTCATGCTCCAGTGTAGGGTGTGGTCATTTATATTGATGGGACAAGATACGTGTCAATGGATCACGCGGCATACATTTACTGAGATATTATTATTCATATCGGAATATAAGAACGATGTTTCATTCCTTAATATATACCTAAACTACACATAAGATGTAAGTGGGTACCCCTTAACACAACAGGATCAGCGGCTGTATTTGATGACAATGCCAAATTTGTGATAGCCAGTTCCACAGTGGCCATTCTTCTCTTCATTCTCTGTGTGGTGATGGCATGCGTGTTCTATAACTGGTAAGTCGACATACTGATGCCATGATAAGTCGACATACACATTGATGTCATTTGTGTTCTATGACTGGTAAGCCGACATACTGATGCCATAAGTCGACATACACATTGATGTCATTTGTGTTCTATGACTGGTAAGCCGACATACTGATGACATGTGTGATCTATGACTGGTACTTCGACATACTAATGTCATGTGTGTTCTCTGACTGGTACGTCGACATACACAGTGATGTCATTTGTGTTCTATGACTGGTACGTCGACATACTGATGCCAAGATAAGTCGGCATACACAGTGATGGTATTTGTGTTCTATGACTTGTAAGCCGACATACTGATGCCATGTGTGTTCTATGACTGGTACGTCGACATACTGATGCCAAGATAAGTCGACATACACAGTGATGTTATTTGTGTTCTATGACTGGTACGTCGACATACTGATGCCATGATAAGTCGACATACACAGTGATGTCATTTGTGTTCTATTACTGGTAAGTCGACATATTAATGACGACATGTGTGTTGTTTGGTTGGTAAGTCGCCATTTGACCCACGGTCAAATATTAGCAAATTGACATTCTGATATTCTGATATACTGAAATAATCTTGAAAGCGGCTCTAAACCGCAATAACAAAACATGTAAAAAAATAAAAACCCTTCAACAGCTGAAATATATACTAACTAGAAAGAACGGTACTAACTGACTCGGCAAATATCTGTATTAAATAGTATTGACTTCATAGTACCCTAGTACCATCATGACGTACAGTAGCTCTTTGACCATGCATTAGTGGGTGGACTTGGCGCATTATAAATAGCTATTATTATTATTATTATTATTATTATTATTATTAGTAGTAGTAGTAGTAGTAGTAGTAGTAGCACGGCGAAGCGTCAGCTTGAAAGAAATGCTCATAACTACGTTAACTCTTGTTCATGTTTGGTTTTATCTTGCAGTTATCCACTTTACCGAAGTTGCGGTTACGATAGGATACCGAAGCATGAATTAAAACGAAAAGAAATTGCAAAGACAATAACACAGAATGGAACTCTTGAACGCACACGACATATGAATGCCATACCTGTAGAGACGGATAGAGGTAAGATAATACGTTATGCCACTTTCTGCACTTTCTGGTTGTCCTCCTGTCAATAATTAATGTGCCACTATAAATTTTTGGAAATAGTGGATTTATCGAATTTCGGAATGGTTATTAACTATACAATTCCGACTAATGAGATACACTGTGTTTTGATTCCAGCATCGTCGTGGGTCCAAGCGTGGTGAGTTTACGTTAATATATTTCATATATCCCAGAGGCGGATCCAGGATGTTTGAAAGGGCGTGGGGAATGTGTGTGTGTGTGTGCGTGTGTGTGTGTGTGTGTGTGTGTATGTGTGGGGTGATGGTGGGGTGGGGATGGGGGCTTGTGAACTAATATCGAGGGGCGGTCAAATCACACATTAACTTTTAATTTTCCTAGGGCATGGCCCAAAATGTGACAATTTCAGAAAACCGATATGGAAACTACAAAACAATAAAACACTTTCAGAAACTATTTTGCTAATGCGTGTAGCTTTACTATTGCAATTGAATCAAATGTAATTTATTATAATTTATCTTAATACATTTTGACAGTTCCGAACAGTCTGTCTGTCTGTTAAGCCAAACTATGTTTTAAAGAGTTGAACATAGTTTTACGTAAGGAAACGCAGAAAAACTCAGATATCATGATCATATCGCTAACTAATTATAACAGTGCTAATAGTTCATAGTCTTTAGACGGTAAATACAAGAGCTGAAACGAATATTCGAATATTCGCGAATGAATATTAAATTACGTATATTCGAATAGTAAAACAGCATTCGAATATTCGAACACATTTGCATCAATGTCGTAATACGTTTGAAACCTTCTTATTTCAATGATACTATTCAATATCTAGTCAGAAAACACAACAATGGACATTTACTGACCGTACATTCGAGTTGTGACGATCTATTTTTTTATCGATAGGGTGACAGTATTACGGGAAATGCCATTTTGTAGCACATTTTTATAATAAGATTTCAAACGAATATTTGAATACGAATATAATACTTACAAACGACGCAATCAAGATAGGATGGGCTGTCCGCACTGTCACATGGCAGTTTTAATCATTGGTTCGTCAGTACCAGCCGATACATACAGGTTTACTGTAACTCTCGCGCGGTGATAAAGGTGTTGAACTGCTGTTTTACTTTACGTCTTATTTTATATCTAAGACATTCTAGAGTATGTACAACACAACTTAGTTAAATTCGCTTGTACATTAAATACACATACTAGTATAAAAAAAACACACAATAATTTAGCAGAAATGTCATGATCAAGTTTTTGATTTTTACTGATGTAAGCTTTCACAGATTAAATGTTGGTCTATACAAGTACGTATATATTTAACAGAAATATGTAATGCCATAATATGTACAAGCTTTCACAGATTAAAATGTTGATTTATTCATCAATTTAGCAGAATTATGTTATCTCATTACACTGAATTTAGCATATGTGGTCTCGAATTTTAAAGCTCTAAGCTTTCATACAATTTGCGTTTATTCTAATATAAATGCTGGTCTATTCTAACTTCATTACGTCTCCATCTTCCAGCAAGACGCCGTGATGCAGCTTGGCCCCGAGGACCCGGACACCGAATTCCGGATAGAAACCACCGTGGTGGACGGTGACCCTCTGTACTTGGACCACACAAACAACAACGCAGAAAATCTATACTCCACCGTCAACAAAGGCAGCACGGGGCAAGGGGATGGTGCATCGTCAACCAGCGGCAATGTGACCCCACTGAACGGCTCCTGTCTTGATTCCACTGGTCTTCTCTGATCACGACTTCGTCTACACTTTATGTGAGTCTCATTTGACTCGGACAGACAGACAGGGAGGCAGAAAGTTTATTCCCCGAAAACAACCAATGGTTATATATATATAAATTTAAATATACAATCAGTTAGTGTATACATTTTATCAAGATGCACAATAACTTACAAATAATTGTTCAATAATTTCAGTAGTAAATTATATACTAGTAGTTGGACTAAAAACGTTGACAGACTGGGTTACCTTTTTGGAATGCTTAGGGCTCAGCACCGAAAGAGAAACTAAAATTAATTTCCAACATGAGTAGAATTACCCGATTTACATAATTATTGTCCTGTTATCCATTGAATAATATATGTTGCCATCTGAACCAGTTTTATCGAAAGATTATGATTTGATGTTTATGATTTTATGATATGATTTTAATTTTAGAATCGTGTAATAGGTCGTTTTAGGGAGAAGTAAATAGTTTTCAACACAAAACAATTGTTTAAAATATCTGTAATATAGGGCCTTAGAGCTATTTAATATTTCACTCTGATCGGTAAGTGTTTGTTCCACTTGAGATACTAGCCAGAATCCACGCGTTGTACGGGCTGACTTTTTATTTATTTATAGCTGTTCCCTTTATATTGTTTGGGTTGACTACCGTCCTCGAAACACGGCTATTATGTATAGGATAACATCCTAGTAACACACAATTCATGAAAAATTATGTCGGAGCCCCGTAAGGGGAGAGGACAATGCTTTTCACGAATTTTACGAGAATGTTATCCGACTTAAATATAGCACACATTTCACGTGCGTTTTGTGAGTATGCCTGTTCGCCGAATGGATTGTCAGGATCGAACTAGAGACTTCTAGATTTTACCATCTGAGTTACGCAGGCTACAAAGTAAGCAACCAAAATTCATTAAATCCTTTGAAACAGTCACAGTGGCCAGCAACAGCTCGTGCTTCATGACGTGTTCACGCAGCGTGCATGACGATCCAGCCGGACAACAGGCGTACGGTGCACATGAAATGTGTGCTGTATTTTAAGTCAGAAAACATCCTCGTAACAGTCAATTCGTGAAAAGAAATGTCCTCGCCGGTTGTGGGGCTCGGACATTCTTTCTCACGAATCGTATGTTATAAACTGGGATGTTATCCTATACGGAATATTCATTACTCATGACTACTACTATAGATGCGGACGTAAAATATTTTGTTATACTTCAATATTTAATCTGCAAATTCTTTTATCAGTCAACGTAAATTAGAATCCGGTAAAGCCATAAACTCATCCTAAAAAAAAAAGAAGGCCATTGTCTACGACGCATCCGCCTACTTCAGAGGATGTGTAAACTTGTAGATCTATATTTCAGAAAGTTATTAGATTTATTTTATAAATAAAAAAAGATAAACAGATTTGTATTGGGTATTATCACAGTTGGTGTATCGTACCAGGGCCCCCGTTTCACGAAAGGGTCGTACCGTAGTCCGGGTCAAAATTAGGCCCGGACTAACTTCAAAACTACACCCATTCTCGAAAACCCGACCATTATTCCAATTTAGCCTTTAGCCTCGTGAATCCAGCCATAGCTGAGCTTATATAATAATAAGCAGCGTATATTATAGCAATTTCATTTCGCCTAGTCTTAGAATCCGTGCTTCAGTATGTCAGTTAATTGCTTGCAACTACTTATAAACATTTGGCAGCATCATGTCCAGCAATAATATAACGTTTTACAACGTTTTACAACCTTGTGTAAATATTACTGATATAGCGTGACATTCACACAATGTTGTAATAATGTTGTCTAACGTTACGTGTTTGCTGGGTTGTAATTGCAAATCAATAATTACAGATGGGTTGTCATGCTACTGTTTTCAAATATAACATTGCATTATTGCCATTATTGACAAAAAGTATATATTTTACTATTATCTATTCAGGATCACGGTGGTGGATGGTTTTTTGGTCTACGCAGAAACAGTAACACCCATGACGTCTACTTCAGCACAACAACTTCTACTAACAACCTGTACGAAATGGAATAACTCTTCAACCTTAGCCATAGACTACATAGCATCAGTGCTATGGTTGGAGTCAAGGATACCCTAAGCTGTATTCGATTCACGACTCAATTAGCCCTAGGGTGATTCTCGAGTGGTGAAATTACCAATATAACACCTCGTTTTTCACCCCAGAGAGGTTAGGAGAGGTCAGGAGTATACGTTCCACTTCGGCATGAGAAAGCACTCGGGTGAGAGCTGCAATCTGGCGAACGAAAGCACGGTACATTAAACAAGATATATTCATCTTTTTTTAATATGTCAACAATATATTCTGGGTGAGAAATCAGTTCAGTCGAAGACGTGAGTCAATTTAACAAAAAAAATAAAAACACTCGGTGTTTACTCCTGCTGTTTGAATCAAGTACTCACTGCCCATGTTTCATGACCTAACACTCGGGACACTACAGTCGTGAATCGAATACAGCCTTAGAATTACGCCGTTTCGACCATGAGAGCCCTGGATAGATTATTTAAACCAACCGTTCCCTCAGATCTGACAATCCTTACGATATACTTCATCATGTTATTTGTCATTAAAGCTGGCAATATGTGATTACAAATTACTTTCTGTATATTGCGTACTATTTCAAGTTTTTAAATACAATCCTGTCCTTCATTCGACTATATACTCTTAACAAGTACATGGTTTGTTACTGATTTATATTAAGATTTGGCAAATCAAAATTGGTGAGTTTTAAAATTTATAATTTATTCAATAAGTTGCTCTCCATGCGTACGATTCAGTATATCTATATTAATCCATATTACTAATAAATTCGTACAATGCATTTTATTTTTATTTCTAATAACACACCATCCAAATATTTCGTCATCGTGCAATGCTCTATAAAACCAAATCAACAATGACCTAATTAATACGCACTGAGAACACTAAGTTCGGTAAATTGCAATAAATACTTGCTGAAATGGTAAAGGATTGTAAAGGATTGTAAAGGATGGTACAGGGTACCATTTCACGAAGCTCTAGTATCCACAAAGCGATCGTAAAGGTATTGTTAGACCGAGAACGATAATGATGAGAACATCGTTACAAGCGCAAAATATAGTACCCATCAACACTGCAACGAAAAGGATGACGGGATTTCGCTAGCGTAATCGCTATGGCGAAACGAAATTTAGGAACGATTTTATCGTTATCGTTATTTGGCTTGGTGTGACCGCAGCTTTACACTCTCGTGGTGACAACTGAGAAAGATAGAAACAGAACGCTATGGTCTCGTAGTGAATATGATAGCTTCGTGAAATGGTTCCTAAGATTTGCTTGTGAGTGAAAGTGTTTGTTTGAATCATTCATACCTTTATATGTACATATATTTGTGGAAGAGAAACCCATCCCGAAATATCCGGTACCAGCTAGTCTCTGTGGAAGAAATTTATGCCCAACTTTGAAGAAGCATTAAGAAAATACAAAATGTGATTTACAGGGGACCAAACTTCACGGAAACAGTATTGTTTTTAGCGATGAGAAAGATATACTTGCAATTGTTCATTGTTGATTAAATATAATTTCAACATATGTTAGTTGAAACTCGCTGCATGTGAAAATAATTGCTGTATGTTTGCAAATCCGCCTTCCAAGTCTCTTGTATAATTTTATACAACGTTGATGTATATAGTTATATGTGCATATAATGTTTTATAAAAAAACATATTCATACATTGCTTGTTGTAATTTTCATATTAAAGATGCAAGATCATACGTGAGAGTATTTTTTTTATATATTTTAAAATATTTTGTAAAAATAATTTTCTAAATAATATTAATAGTTAATAAAAAAAATAAAAAAAATATCTTTCAAAACTGTAAGACACTGTATCGCCAATGCAAAGGAGGTCTTTCCCAACAGTGCTCTGTTTTAAATATAGACAATTCGCGCGGGTGTCGGAGAAGACACTCGAGTCCGAGGAAGTCCAGCATAGGCCTGTGTCGGATCTGTTTTATGGAACTGTTTAGGCCCTGAATACTGCCTTACCACAGATAAAACCCAAACTCGGAGTGGTAAGACGTCGTTTCTTTCATCATGCACATGTCGATCAAGAGGTCAACGACAACAGCTCATATCAAACGCAGAGAAAGAAAATCACTGCTGTAAATATTATTCTCGGTCACGGATCAACATCCACTTGTCGATCGATTAACCAGAGAGACATTGTAATGTATCGTGACCTCAGTTATTGTTCTTACGCGGTAATTTAACCAGCTGGTAGAAAAACCACTACCAATGTGAATGCATATCTTGGATTCTGTGAGGGGGATATGTGTACACAGAAACTTGTGACGTCACAACTTCCGGCGGGGCCGCCCTTTTTTAGGGTAGGCGTCTTTGGATAGGAAAAAGATATATTTCTCGATGACTAACAAACCTGAAAAAAATATGCAATATCCCCGATAATGACCATTATAACTATGCAAGTATGATATTGCCTCTTTAATGAAGTAGTGTGGTTTTAAAAATGTTATTCTATCCAAGTCTGGCGATGTTGACACAGTACAGACATTGACTCTTTGCTGATGTTCTTTTATTTACATCGTTGCATGTATGTCCAATAAGCACTATTCAGAATGACTTTACCTCGTGACATATACGGTTTAATTGAGACAGTCTAATTTGTAAAACCACATTAAGAATATTGTAGCAAATACCACACTGTCACATTAATATTGACAACATGACGTCAAGTCGTATGGGTAACTTCATATTTTCTGGAGGATGGCCGCTCCTAGATAAATTCGATGGAGGTACATATCTCAGATACACATGTACGCATGGTGCGGCAATCAAGAATACGAAACACGTCCAGTTGTAAAAACGTGATGTCATTCTAAAGAATAGCAACATCATCTCAAACGTCTTATACTTTTCGTGTATATCCTTTAAAAAAAAATTACAACCCAACCTACTATCCATAACGTAATATATATGCTCTCAAGGATCACTGGAACACCATGGGGCATATATCTTATCTACGCTACATATCTGTGTTGTACTCTTTCTAGTTCTATATTTTATTCCTAATATTTAGTATTTTACGTCCGCTTTTCTGAATCAAAATCGGCATTAAAGGACAGTTTGGTAAATTCAGTACGAATATGCTATTGGCGAGTTACAGATGAATCCTTTGTTAACTATATACTTTCATTCCAGATGAATCTAGGTTTGTATACCAGCTGAGCAATAGCTCAAACTCAAGTTTCTTTCGAGAAATTGGGGCTTGGTGTAATTCTTCTTCCAATGTGTCCAACAAGGTCACGAGTACCTGTTGTCAACATAATACAAAGCTAAATATATCTGCCCTAAATTACGTTTGTTGCGTATAGAAACCTTTAAGTGGCGTTTAGGTCGTATCTGTAGTCCGATCGTAAACCATTGGTATGCTTTCTCATTTATATAATATTATATAGAATAGATCAATGTATATTACTTCCTTGGTCACGTCACTAGTGAATGATTCTCTGTTCTGTCTGCCTGCCTCTCTCTCTCTCTCTCCTTCGTCTCTCTCTTTCTCTCTCTCTCTCTCTCTCTCTCTCTCTCTCTCTCTCTCTCTCTCTCTCCTTCGAGTTAAATTTAAGTCCTGTAAAGCTGATTTATTACTGTGGCTAGTCGTCAAATATTCACAAAGAAGTGCCAGACAGTGTTGCAAGAATCCAGATGGGCTGAAACATCTGTGACGGGAATCGAATTGCTCGATGCTAAACTCTGATTAAATCGTTGGTCTGATTAAACTAAATCGCCCCACTGTTGTCTAGAATTGAGAAAGAGACACGAAATGGCCCGGTTTTGATGACGGACCGCATTCAACGGTGGTCGGCCTCGCTAGAGAAATATGTCGACCGCGCCAGTTTCGTTGGGTAAGTGGTCATTAAATCACTTGATGAAATTAAGTCCACCTTGGTGATCTTCCAGGAATCTAATGAAGTGGCCGCCGATAGTATCTACTTGCCATCTCGGCTTTATTGACTACTGATAAATGTTGACCCGACCCCGAAGTCATGACTATCTGGGTCATTGGTGTGAAAAATATTGGAAGGAACGGAAATCAACTTTCAAGTTTGTAACTATGGCTACTAGACGAACTCATCATGCAATTTCCTACACAATTAATTAAAAATTAGTAATCTCAAAAGACACATATACATAGTAGAATTCGTGAAGCGGTTTACAATTTACTGACCTGTATGTATCCCTACGCGTAACTATAAAATATCGATTCACACTGACCTTTCTGCTTATAGGGAAGTATTTAAGCTTGACATTAGATGGTAAAGAGATTATTAACCTCGTATCTTTAGATATCGTCTATATCCTGCATTTAAGGATACTCTCTATGTATTAGACTCGCTGAAGTACGACTAATACAAAGATTATCCCTAAGTGCAGGATATTGACGATATCTAATGACACTCGGTTAATAATCTCTCTCTCTCTCTCTCTCTCTCTCTCTCTCTCTCTCTCTTTATATACATACATATATACATAATGCCCAGACAATACCACCTCTAGACTCATACGTTAATTGTTTTTGAAAAATACTGCGAGACAACGTGGAATGCCACGGTATAGAATTCCACGACGCCATTGCATGGTATATGGTCAATCAAACATACTCTCCATCCAGTTACTTTATTATAACAAGACGCAGATGCTCGGAATACTACGTATACTTCTGTCTCAAAGGTGACTGGACTAATAGTATGGTTTAGTGCATTGGACAATGGACGGCGATTTTGAATATCCTCGAATATCCAAATAGAGCCTATTGGACAATCTGAAGTATATTGTAGATGCTCGGAACAACCATCAATAAATAAACAAAGTAATTGTTGTCATAGTTTCCACTAGTGGAGATCTATTCACGAATGCTGTCACAACTAATCTATTCCAACAACGCAGATTGACTGTTTCGTAACCATTCATACTATTTCACCGATTATTTCACTGTATAATTATGAAACTCTTGGACGTCCGAAGAAACGTTCGTGTAACAAGGAACACACTTCGGAGAATAGAATTCTCTTATATAAAATGATAAATGTGTGTTTATTATTGTTATTTGGGGAATTATGTATGGTTGATGTCAGCATGTAAGTTTTGACGTGCTAGCTAGCGTATTTTCGTGAATTACAATTGTTAGTCATCCTACTGTCTAGTTTCATACTTCAGATTGTCCAATAGCACCAACCTAGTCTCTATTTGGATATTCGAGGATATTCAAAATCGCCGTCCATTGTCCAATGCACTAAACCATACTAAGTCCAGTCATCTTTGAGACAGAAGTATACATAGTATTAAATGGTGACGAGTGAATTTGGTTTCCTTACACATCTTAATAAGAGGAAATTAATGATAATAATAATAATATATGAAATAAAATAAAATATATTTATAAATAAATAAGTATGTAAGTAAATAAGTAAATAAATAAAGTCACGTGATCTACACGCCCATTTAATGCGTTATACTAAAGTGTCCATGCATGTGCACGGTTTACGATAACCGAGTATTAAGTGCTTTAAAAGACATGTCAGGATATGGGCTAAACAGACTTTACCATTAGAAACATTTTAACATGAATTGGGTTCTTGTGATGTACACTGAAATAACATCAGGTTTCGTTATTTGTTCACTATAGTAATAATCTTGGATTACACATACTAGAGTCGGTATATGTCTTCCACACAGAATACATCTCCTCGACATTTTCAACAACACCAATATCATGTTTTCCAGATACAAAATCGCATTCATCATGGCCGTAGTTCCTATTGAAAAGGAATGTTTTAAATCCTTTCACATTGGCGCCAATTATTTTCGGCAGTATTCCGGTAATGTAAACATCCTCCATTCTCACGAAGGGGACATATTCCGATGTCGCAGCAATTTTACTAGCAATGTATTTTGGCATAACATAAAAATATCCGAATACATATTTAGGTAGTACATAAAAGGGATATTCTTCATGGGATAATAAATATTTCCCAGTTCTTAGAGTCACGGCTAGCCACGGAATATGTCCACAAATGGACGATGACCATTCTGGTAACTGCAATTTGTCCATAATTTTTGGTAAATCAACAAACGTGTCATCATCGGCCTTCAAGACATGTTTTGTAGCTAAACAATTATCTCCAACCCATTTAAAACCCATTAAGATTTTCTTAGTCACTTGCAGTCCATAGGCTTCCCGAATGCCTACTTGAAGAATGTCATCAGTGGATTCGGACTCCAATTTTAACATTTCATTAGCACGGGCGTTAGAAGAATACGCTGTGAGGAAGATGAATTTAACTGAAGTAGGTAAGGATCTTGATGGCCAATACTGTTCTCTAGAAACATTTCCCCAAGTGTCACGGACAGCCTGTCTTTTGTCTCTGCCATCAGGAGTGCATAGCACTAACACCACAAGATCCGGACTGTACGTCTTGGAACAAACCGATCCGGGTGTGATCCTGTAGGAACTTCCTATACGATTGATCCTCTGATCGTGAGGACTGTAGTAACTTCGTTGTCTGTAACTCCACGATAAACAGACGTAGACGACGAACAGTAGCGTACACACACAATGCATGTACAACTTTCGGATATAGTTCAATCGGAGTCGCATGTCTTGGTCCTTCAATCAGGCGATTGATAGTACTAGCATATACTTTTTCGTATTTTGAAATCCTCTTCTCTTATAAGTCTGAAAATAGAATATATATACTTATATTATACGTACAATGCCGAGTAACATTGGAACCACACTACAAATACCCACTGTAATAGACTTGTTACGTACATTACAACTCTTAAAGTCGTGACATTGTATACATGTATATGGACAATTCTACATGACACATTGACAAAGTGGACATTTCCAAGTCCCATATATCTTACTGAAAGTTATTGATTTACAGATACCCAGCTGATAACTGGGACACATTAAAGTATAGCAATATACAGTATACAAATATTAAAAAAACCCAGACGAACATAAATTGATATTTTATATCTATATTATGTAAATTACCGTATGATTCCGCTCTAGCCATAGCAATAAAACTCTTTATCTCGGTTGTACCACATTATCAGCAATAACCTAATTTTAGGTAAGTTTGTGTCATTCTTAGTCATTTACATGAATGATAGGGTAGACAACTGGTGATGGTAGTAATATAAAACGTGAAAGTTTAATATGCGGCATTGAACGCATAAAGAGTGCGAGATCAACATCATCTGATGTGAGTGAGTGTGTGTGTGTGTGTTTGTGTGTGTGTGAGAGAGAGAGAGAGAGAGAGAGAGAGAGGGGGAGACCTCACTTGCATACATACGTATATAATACATACATACACTGTATTAACTAAATAAACAAATAAATATATATTTCATTACATAACTAGGTAAAATATACATAAATGAAATAAATAAACAAACAAACAACGATCAAACAAACAAACAAATAAATCAATCAATAAATAAACAAATACACATAGATAAGTAAGTAACTAATTAGATAATAATATTCAGGTATAGGTGGAGTATTTAAATAATTAGTAAAATTATACATACATTTGTTTTGTGTTGCGTCAACAATTGGCTCACCTCGGACGTAGTTCCTACGTTCTATATTATATTATGGCAACTGCGAGAACTGTAAGCCAGTAGATATATATAAAGAGTATCTATCTACTGGCTTTATGAACCACAACCGTAACCTTCAACTACAAAGAATGGTGTGTACACTGACCGAGACTAGTAAAGAAACGTATGAATACAGTGTCGTCTAAATAGGGCACAGGGTATGACAGGGTACATACAGGGTTGTGTTCAGCATAAGCTGCTTTTCACTTCAAAATATTTGTTTCTATACCAGGTCGTCGGAAATAGATATGACAGTCGTGCTATGGGGGCATAGCGTAGTTTATCATTTTAAACGGGTGGGCAAGTAGTTCCTCTAAAAAGTAAGTATTGCATGTGTTCCATTGTCTGGTATCTTTGTATGTTAAGTAATATGAATGGTAATATTTTTTACAAATGAAGTGTGCGCCATGCAGTTTAATTCCCCAACCCACAAACTCTTGAGCTCGTAGTTCATGATGTTACGATGTTACTGCTAGGCAACGATTGCTCCCAGAACAAGTATGTCATATAACACCTGGGCAGGTATAGTGTGAAGTGAAATGTGCTTTAACTAGCTCGTCTATATTCATCAGATAACATAGGAGTTTTGGAGTGCAATAAACCCATGCTATAAATATAAATATTTTCACTAATGCATAATATATTTCTATAATTGTATTCATACGCCTTATCAAAGTCTTTTTGGACCTCTTTTAGAGCTTCTTCTTGGGACTTAAGATTTCTTCAATTACATATGCAAACGCATTTATTAATATTTACACATTTACTTGGAACTATATTTTTGAGCTCCTTAATACCGCGTCTATTCCATGCCGTGCTAATCGAGATACATGTATACATTAGGCCGGGGGTGAGTAGACCTACCATCCCCCCCCCCCCACCTCACCATGACACTTTTTCATGGGTACCAAAATGTTCAGTAGAGTCCACTCAACCAGAAAAATTATGTTTCCACTAAAAAAGTTCATTTGAAAGTGGTCAAATGGATATGTTCCAATGGTAACATACCTAAATTAGGGACCAGCATGCAAAACAGTGGAACCACAAGAGTGGTATATTCAAGTAAAACAATACACCAATGTGTTCTACAATCAAAGACGATTATTGTAATGTCAAATTTATTACTTTAAAATACACGTAAACTGGTAGTAGAGACGTTTCCATGGCAACATATACAAAATAGAGACTGGCGTGGGAAAACAATAAATTGACCATATAACTCCTATAGTATTAGTACAAGTAACATTAATTTGGGCTCTATACCAATGTTTTGGATCACTACAATTCGAATAGAATTATTATTTCTATAATTTGATGATTCATTGTAACATGGAACTTCATAAATTACATAAAATGGTCATCTCAGGTGAGTGATTATTTCTTGTTTGTCGAATAAACCTGGTTAAAGAGACGATATCATACTATGCTTGCTCCAAAACCCTATCTGGCTACTCACCGAGGCTATTTCATATGAAAACTGCTTCTTCCATTAACTTTATGACTGTAAAATACAACTATGACTATTTAATGATTAAATAGTGACTATGCAATGGCTGATTGATACCTAATCATGTCTTAATGACCTTTCTCTTATCTTTCAGTTTCAAATTATAACATATATTCTATTGCAAAATATGCAACAATAAAGTAATAAATCCATTTGCTAAATGACGGCCATTTTGTTTTTCATGTGTCGAATGAGTTAGTTATGCATGATGGATAGAAAAGTACAGATAAATGATCTGATAAGTAATGCCATGGTTATACACAAACATCACTTTGGGTTGTTAGGATACAATAGTATGTTACGAAGCCAAATTAATTGCATCCATATTTGAGCTACACAAATGAACTTTTAATGAATTAATTAATAATACATAAAGTATTTATCACAATAATTGTTAACAAAGAACAATGTTTTGCAATGGACACAAGCACATTTGGAACTAATGTCAAAAGTAACACGAGTAACGACTTTTTATGGCTTAATGAATATTTGTCATGCTGGGGCACATGCGAATCATAAAACCATTTGATATGACAGTTTTAAATCATAACATATTTTTTATTGCAAAATATGTTAAAAAGATATAATTTCTGAATGGCGACCATTTTGTTTTACTGTAATTTGGATATGAAAACATAAAAATACAGCTTGGCAGATAGCAAATTTGGAATCAACATACCCAAATTATTTTAAAACACGTGTCTGACATATCCTACTAAGAAATGCCTTAGGGTGTCACATTTTGAGATTTTCCTACCAGTCTACAAGCTGATTGTATATGATAAAAGATAGCAATAAAACTTTTTATCTCGGTTGTACCACATTATCAGCAATAACCTAATTTTAGGTAAGTTTGTGTCATTCTTAGTCATTTACATGA
>JAUTBT010019708.1:0-21385 GCA_032361225.1 Lepetodrilus schrolli
GTGCGCAATAAAACAAATTAACAGAGAGATAGACAGAGAGAGAGAGAGAGAGAGAGAGAGAGAGAGAGAGAGAGAGAGAGGAGAGAGAAAGAGAAAGAGAGAGAGAGAGAGAGAGAGAGAGAGAGAGAGAGAGAGAGAGTTAGAGAAACACACATGCACATATATGCCTATGCATTGTAGACATTCAAAACAGAAAGGCCTAACATGACCAACCAACAGTTTACTGCTGTTTATGTTTCCTGAAGTAGATCGTATAGAAATACAAACACAAGCGGCCCTCCTAATGAAGACATATATACTTAAATTCCCTCAAAACAGACAGAACAGTGAATCCATCACTCAGATTGTGCCATCAATATACCAACTACAATATTTACGCTTTAAATGTGTGTTACCTATCTGCCTCAAGGACCGCTATAACATCAGAAGAGGGTATAATTAATGTATCCTTAAGAATTATAGTGTTAACTTTACCAACGAATTGTTATAGAGTATCCTTAAGAACGATGCTTTTATCACTACCAAAGTATTGATGACAGGTATCCATCCTTCAAAACCATACTGCTAGCATTACCAAAGTATTTTTTTTACAAGCACGAACAACATGTCCATGAAATGTGTATACACATAGGAGAAATATACTCCGTTTCAACGATGACTTCCGCTAACACGTGTGTAAGCTAGCAAACACTACGGTTATACAGGCACTCACCGGTTACGCATGCCCATAGAAGCAACGCAGGGCGCCACATGTTCCAACTGTGTTGATAAGGCGCTCTCATCAGTGTTCTAATCCTCGGGACTTTTCACTCACAAACAACGGTAATGTCCTTCCGCGGCGATCGGAGGTATCGTGACTAGTCCGCATAGCGCATACTGTGCAGTTATCATCACACGCTGCATATACCATCTGGGTGGTGCTTCCGTAACGGACATGGCCCAACCAGTATTGGTTGCGCTGTAAACTGTCGCCCGTCTACGTCATCATCCCCCTTGACCTTTCGGGTCAAATCGCTACAGTATCTGGTATTTATCGTGTGCGGTTCAAGTGGGATACTTTAATTCTACTGGCTGCAAATTCAATGAATCATTCAGTAAAGTTTACTTGTCCAAATTCTCTTCTCCGTTACAAAGTTATAGTTCACTGTAACTGCCAGATGAAGTCCTGCTCGTATAATTACTGTAATTACACATTGGGTTTAATATTATAATTACAAACACGTGGAGCTATTAAGTCAATGGTGGATTTGCTCGAAATAGAGACGAGTCGGCATGTCGACAGCTATAGGGGCAAGCATATGATAATATGTATGTACACATTTGGACGTATAACATATAAACACATTAACATATAAATGATAGAAGTTTGCACTGTTGTAAACATGCTATACAACATATGGACAATAAAATATATCCTTATTAAATTTAGTAATAGAGTATGGTGAGATAATGGTATCCTGTAGGCCCGAATGCGTGAGTCACAACGCATAATGTCATACAGTAATCACATCTGCCTATAGTATAGTGTGTACAATGGGAAATCTAAGATACCGTATATACAGGTTAACATTAATATACATCATTTTACTCCCATATAAAAATTATATAATAAATTAATTATATAGTGATAATTAGTCTGTCATTAAACTGGAACTAAATAGCGACATTATGTATTATTCATATACATGTAATTTAATTTAATTATTAGTATGTTGTCTTAATTATGTAATGCTTCATTCATACGAGTCTTACACACTATATTGAGTTATTTGCATCTTATTTCAGTTTGTCAAGGAAAGGTCGAACGAAATCCAAGTTAAATTCAATTGTGTTCATTTATTTATTGATCCGTCAAAGATTAATTGAGATCTTTGGTATCAGTAATCTCCGGTTATTTCCGGTGATGGCCCATTAGAATTTCATCAATCAACTCCACGGGAAGAATGCATGCTAAGTTTAACCATTTTCTGCCCAGTCGGAATAGATAATCGGGTGATCTATGTCCATGTCTATCTCTTTGTGGAAAGTCTACCGGAGAATGTTGCAACTAGAATATGCAACTGAATATATAACGTTAAAATGGAGATGACCAGGGATGTTATTGTGACGCTTTTAACATGCCTTATGGGGTGAATCTGGCGCATGAAAAAGATCCATAATCATTATCATTAGATGTGGTCTTTACACAGAAAATGTGATTTATATTTTCAAATCCCAGATTCATAAATAAACCGAATCTCCATTGGTCGTTGTACGTAGGAAATATAATTATTTGATCCATAAGATGAGATATTATTTATTGAATTTACGATGATGAAACTTTTAAATGTGTATTTGGATCTTAAGTGTACCTGCAAAAACCTATGTGAATATTGTGCTTGTATTTTTGCCATTTTTGTACTTGTTTCAAATGGTCTATGCATATATGATCTACACTGTATGTATCCGTAACATACACTGACGATCACAAGAAAGTACCCCGTGAGTTTGAATGTGAATAAAACAAAAGCAATAAGTCCAGTGTTATCGTTTTAAAGTGTAGCTCATAAAGGGAAAGCATATCTATAGGTGAACAAAACATGACTTTAAACAAGCAAAATGTATCAATGTCATGGAAAAATACACGAGAGTATCGTTAAATATCGTTTTTCACTTGACTGGTGATAATGCACAAATGTAATAAATTAGTTAATAACAGTTTATAAAGTGCATTTGTTTTCCTTTCTTTCGCTATTTCGTACGCCGTATGGCCTCATTAGCATCATTACGTCATATTACATGATAACCGAGCCGCATTGATGACGTCATATTGCTGGTGACGTAAACCGAAGTGCGCATCCATTGATTGCCAGTTAATAAACTAATAATTCTCCTTTTAGCACTCTGTTGTTGGCATCGTTACCAGTGATCAGCCGCTTTCTTTTGATCGCGAGTTTAGTTAGCATTAAGGTTATGTTTGGTATTTTATGTGCGCTTCTAGCATTACATAATTATTTATGAAATGGAACTTGCTTTGTTGAACTGTAATTTATTCGAACACGACTTTTTGGCGTATTCTATAGAACCACTGCCATAAATAGTAAACAGTCATGCTTGCTGATAGTAAATAAAAACACCTTTATATGTTTTCATATTGTCTAATTTGATTATTTTTAATTCAATGTATTTGTGTAAAATGAATTGACGTTAGTTTTATTTTTTCCACCATCCAGCTCCAATTGAAGGCACTTCCTACCTTTGTGAATTATATTTTCTTTTCAGCTTCGCTATTAAACGAAATATGTTTATTCATCAACAGAGATCATTAATGATGGTCCGTCCAAATCACAGAAGCATTCATAAAATATGTACAGATTTCCTTAACGTTAGTAAAACGTAAAAGCACTACACGTAATATTACATCCAGACGAGCTAACATAAACTAGCAGCGATAAAAGCATTTTAAAAGCATACAACCACAGATTTAGTTGTCGTTTTTGACCGAATTTGGAGTTTAAAATACATGCACTTAGCATACATATTTATAATCACTTTTGTACCTGCAAATATCTTTCGACATCTGTCGGATAGGTAAAATTCTATTGCAGTTTACATTTCCGGTAAAACCCGAATAATCTCAATTTTCTATAATCTAATGGACTAAGGGGGGTAATTTTAATCATTTAACGCGGTCAAAATAACATTTAATGACTACTGGTACCAATAAAACTACGTAACTACTAGTATACATATTAAAAATAAAATAAAAACATGAAAATATTAAAAATCAGTGGGATATGTAGCTGGTTACCCAATATACTTGTATAGACACATAAAATGTAAAATGTGTATGTAAAAATACGTTTGAGCATGAAATATGTAAACGAACCCGTGTTTGTATTCCTTTAAATGTGTGACATTATTTATGTACACCACGTACAGTGATTGATTTCCTTCTAAATGATCTGTTATCGATAAATCAGCTGGTTTTCCGGGCAGAGTGCTAGGCTACTGCATGAGCGTGTGATTTCTCATCCGTCTGACCGCTCAGTGCGCTGACCAATCATAACGTACTCTTCTAACCACGTGACTAACATAAACCACCAGTTTGAAAACGAACGTTGTTTACCATCGGCTGTTGGAAAGGGATTTATTTCGATGTGTTTGCGTGGCTATTTCATTCATGAAAGCTCGGATTCTTACAAATATAGCTCAATATATTCCATATGATCAATACTACTAACAGGCATAGGTAAAAATCACCTGTGAGTATGAGTACTTTTAATTAAATAGGCATATGCTCTGCGTTTCCGAGGATGTTGCAGTATCTAAAATAACCGAGTTTTCGACCAGGGCGTTTTAGGACGAAACGGCGAAACACTAAGGTAGCCTTATTTCCAACCTTAGCCATTGTGTACGCCGTTAGGCCTACGAATAGGGCTGCCCTGTGTCGTAAGTGTAAAGTCCAACGCACATGGCAAGCACAAAAAACGTGCAAAGTGTGCATTGAAAACGTAGTTGAAAAACAATATATATGATCATGCGGAAAATTAACTATGTATATAATAATGTATTATTTGGCCATGACAATTTACTGAATAAAAATCGGTCTGTCATCATTAAATTATTGGTTTCGATACAGCGTACTCTTTTTCGTCGGCCGCACCGTGACATATTAGATTGCATATTCTGCCAACAGCAGCAATATTATCCTTTAAAAACGTAATTAAAGACCAATACTATTTTAACAACGAAGAATTTCCAAGGCTACAGACACTCTTCAAGAACGTGCAGACCTACTGGAAGAAGAATGGCACCAGATTCCTCAAACCGAGTTCTGAAATTTGGTAGAAAGCTTTCCCACAAACGATCTGCTGGTCCTTAGAGTATAACACTACAATAAGCTAAATGGTAGAGCAATGCTGAACGTTGAACTTCGGAACCAAAGCTTCCAGGTTCAAATCCCGCCCCGGGATCCCAGCATAAATGTTCGCGAAAGTTAGCTTTCTCACGCGATATTGATAGGATGCGCTGTCTGTATAGTAGTACTGCAGGTGTCATCCTTGGTCTGTCAGTATCAGCAGTTGCAGGTTTACTTCAGCCCTACGGATGTTGCGGGTTTCCTCCTGCCCTAAACTGACAAGTTGTGATATACGTGAAAGAATCTTGAAAGCGGCTCTAAACCCCAGATAAAATAGAAAAACAACAACCAAAAAACAAGCTTCCGCTGGTACATACTCATGTGTTGTGAGTGTGCGCTGTTCGTAGAGCGTGCATAAACCACACACTGGAGATAATGCGGTTATACCTTGACTGACCTCTTTAGACTTCCCCGACACTACATTACTCGAGATTCCTGAACGTATAAATGCATTAGATTGATGTAATTATGTACAACAACAAAAGGTATGCCCATGTGAATGATAAACTCCGAGATGCTATGTTTTGTCGCTGAGGGGGCACAGCAGAGTTTCTCATAGTAGTCCGTAGAAAAAAAAGTAGGTTTTGCATACGTTCCATTGTCTGTGTCCGGGTACTTTTGTATGTTAAGTAATATGCATGGTATTGTGTTCCAAATGAAGTAGGTTCCATGCAGTTTAATTGCAATCTAAATTTGTATCACTACACCTGTACGATAGGAAGGCATATGCATTAGCAATGTGCAGTTAGGTCAATATTGCTGATGCATGCCAGCCATGCGAGTGGTTGATTTTCACTGCTTGTCTTCCACAGCACATTGCCAAAATCAGACATGATTGACCCCCTCTATTTTTCTGTTTATAAAAATATTTGGGCCTTTCTGTAAAAGTGGGTGTAAAGCTAGTGCATGCTGATTGAATAGTTTAGCAACAACAGCCTCTCAAAGTAAGCTGATTTATATGATAAATGATAGTGGAAAGAAACTGTGGTATGCCCCCTTAAGGCAGCGAGTGAAAATCATGTGAAAATAGAATTATCTTTTTTTTTAAATTCTTTTTTTATTTTTTTATAGCAGAATAGTAGTGAAATGATGGTAGATAGTTTGGACAATCAAGGTGTGTTGTGACTGATATCATAAAATGTCTGTATTTTCCTGTTGTCATGGCAACATCTGTCTAAAATGGCAAATTTCAGCAATTTTACCATTTTCAACAATTATTATTATAAAAATAGAGTTTTTATGTCTTCCATCGTGTAGTAAAGTTTGATTCATGCATTAGCTGTGTTTTGGTATCTATTTAATACATTTGTGTAATGTATGTGCATGTATACATGCATAGATTCTTTGTACTAAATTGTAAATAGTTTTTTGTAAATGGGTAAATGTTCATGAACATGTAAATTTTACTATATATTTTTAAATTGTCCAGCCTATAACAAACTGGAAATCAACATAATACATTAAAAACAACAACTGTTTGAAAATTCAATCTCATATTGTAAAAACTATGGAAGCCAATTTTGGCCAAAATCTTTTCACATCTTTCAATATATGATGCTGTGACATGCTATAATTTGAAAGAAACTGTGGTATGCCCCCTCACACTGCTCTCATGTTTCACACTGGTCTCTTGTTAAAGTATTCATACTCTGTTGTTTACTATTTATACACGGATGAATAATATTCGTCCTCAAGTTCATACAAGTCTGTGGCCATCTCGTCCCGGAGAGCCATGAGTTTGACGTCAACCTCGTTCTGCATGACTTTGTAGAGCTGTGTGTTCTGAGATATAGAGTCGTTTACAGACGGAAAGTCGTTGAGGATTAGGAACTGCTTTAAGTCGGACACCAGCTTCATGAGTGCTTCGCCTGCCCTTACCTGGAACAAATAATAACATTAATTTACATACAAATTAGAAGGAATAATGAATGTATTAATGCGTTACGTCGCAGTGGTACTTACCAAAAAATGTACATGAAAATTAGAAGGGAAAATTAATGCATGAATAAGCCAGTACAGAATATGCATGCGTGTGTCAAAGGTGAAAGCACATATAGAATACTATTAAAATGCTTATCGCAAGCACCAGAATAATTTACATTGGTTGTAATAACCATGGATGATAAACACATAATATTAGCGCTACAGCACCTCAGACAGTTGTTTATGTACTCTCACCTTTTCTGTGCGTATTCGAAACTCCGAGCTGGCTTAAGAATGTGCTTTACATCACAGCGGGAATATCTCGCCCATACGCAATGATAGAAGGGGGGAGGATTAAAAATTCTTGTTAAGATTTTAATATTTTATTTCCTTTTAAATATCAACTATTGTGATAAGTCTATCTATATTAAACTTTGAAGAGAGTAATTACTCCTAAATACAACATTATTGATAAGGCAAGTTGATGATGACATATATGTAAGTTACATCATTATTTCTAGATGACAATGAAATCATCAATGAGGCACCATGGAGGATGTATAAGATTAACAGGGTTAGAAGTTGCCACTGGCATGGCGGCCCGTTCCATTTCTCCTAATACTAAGTTATTCTATGTGCTAGTAGAAATTTAATGTTTTGCTATTATCATTATTCGGGCGAATATGTTTAGTTAAGTTCCATCCCTGGATTAACCATTCCACATGACAACTGATTTTTGTCTGTACCTATACCAGTGTTGGAAATTCCCTAAAAAAATCATCAGACACCAGGGCTGGCTTGTCTTAAAAGTTGTCAGCCCTGATGGAAAGTTGCCAGCCCAGGTACTGCACGAGAATAGCAGTACCGGCCCAGAAACTGCGAAGCAAGCTAGACGTGCGAGAAAACAGCTGGGGGCTGTATGGACTAAAAATACTAGTACGGGGGGCGTACAAATAGTTGATCATTTATGCATGACGCACATGTAAAAAAAGAAGTCATTTCCACAAAGAATCGCCGATTGGTTACAAATCGAGATCCAATCATCGTTGTTTACCGAGTCAACAAGAGCACGCGGGAAACATAAACACAACGACTTCCACGCACGCCTGATGAGACCCAGTTTAATTTCCGCCGACATTTGCAGCAAAAGAACATGTTGAAAAAATACAAAAACTGGGTTTGTTCGCTGAATAAATTATGGTTTCTTATTACTTTAACTGTTTTATTCACAATGTAAAACGCCAGAATAGGTTGAATATCAGAAGGACCACTGGGCGGGAAACTATTGAAAGATGCACGCCCGGGTCAAGAAGTGTCAGGCCTGGGATCCTGGGCCAGCTTTTATTTCCAACACTGCCTATACATTACATTAAATTATCATGTCCTTTTTTCTCAAATATTTAATTTAAAAAAAAGGTCAACTCACAATATTAGCCGCGCGGACCTGCATCTCGTACTGATCTTGTTCACTCTGAGTGGTCCGAGATATCTGAGAATCTTCTTCAAGCTGGCAACATAAAAAATAAACACCGGGTAAATTCTTTGACGAACAATATTCCTAATATCAAAGAAAGACACTGGGTTAAGTTATATAAGAGTTAAAAGCATGAGCTATTTGGATTGTTGAAGCCACATATTATACTTTTGTTATATGAACATATTATTTATATTACATTCAAAAAGGTCACTACCAGCCAGTGCTCGCAGGTTTACTGCAACATTCAGTGCTACAGATAATGTGGGTTTCCTCCTGCCCTAAACTGACAAGTTGTGATATGAGTGAAAGAATCTTGAAAGCAGATAAAAATCACAATTTAAAAAAGAGAAAAAAAAGAATGACAGACATATTCGAACTCCGGAATATAAGCAAGATATTCATGTATTTCCAGTAACCCGACCGACTATTACAAGCATGCAACCCCTAGAATTTTTTTCAATATATTAAATGAACAAACTGCATCTAAACCTTCTCTTCCCTGTTGGAATAAAGAAGACACACTGCATTTCATAAAGATTTCATAAGGCAATGCTAAGCCATTTCATACGGGAATGATAAGCCATTTCATAAAGCATTTTGTTGCCTCTAGCACCAAGATGGTGAAATCGGGAGTATCTTACCCGTGCCAGTTTAATTATTTCGGTGAAGTTGTCCAGCATGGATCTGATATCGTCCTTGAGACGCTTCGTGTACGATTTGAGGAGAGCGTCCTTGTTCTGTGGCAGGGACCGTTGCTGAGACATGCTGACAAGATTACCAGTTTACTGGACTCTCAGTTAACTGAAACAAAAGCCAAATATAGATTGTACTGGATCTGTTACAGTGCTAATGCTTTATATATAAGAGTACAGTAATGAACAGTCATAATAATGTAGAGCTTTGAGAATAATTTTGAATGTCGATATAGCACATTATACATCACAAAATGTGGGTCAAAATACTAACAAATGTATAGTTCTACTACAATATACCAGGAAATTCACATGGGAGGTTATTTTAATTTGGTAATTTCACATTCCCTGCCACGCGAAGTCACGAGTTGCTGATCAGCCAATCAGAGGCTAGCCTGGGTCAATTAGCGGAGAGGCTGGTCAAGCCCTGGTCAAGCTCTGGCATACATTTCTCAATGTATTTGGTGATAGCTTATATAAACAGCTTTTTAATTATTTTTTTTATTAATGATGCAATTAATCTGAATTTTATATTTTGGATAGGTAGTACAAAATAAGAAATGGTAGCATTTTTTTGTTTTTCATTCCATACACTATTCACCTAGATAACAGCCATGGAAAGTCGCATGCCTGCATCTTCGCGGGCGGAAGTACGCCAACCTGAGCGCGACTTGGAATGTAAAATTACCAAATGCACACACACACACACACACTAGATTTCTATATCTTGTTTATGATCGACAAAGATTTCAATTAAATTAGTCTAGTAATAGACGACTATTAAATGGACTAAAAGTTTCAACTGTCCAACTTCGTTTTTACAAGCGAGGTTCATTGTCTTACAACAACATTATGTTATCCTCTGTGTGGTCACCGGGATGTAAGGTAACCTAATTTCGTGGCAAGTCCCGATGACATAAAACAACATTAGCCGGTTGATAATAAAGGAATACTTTACATTTTAATGCAGAACTGTCATCAATTACTCTAGTAATTGTACCATTGAAAAAGCGAATAAATTATAAAATGTCTCGCTGAGCCTAATTTTGAAGCTGATTTGCGGCATTATTTTGAGGTAGAACGCGTTTTAATCTTTCCGAGTTACCTTTCCTTACTACCGAACTCCACCTCCAGGCCCCCGTTTCACGACTGCCTCCTAGTATTTAGGATCTCCTAAACCATTCCTAAATGTTATCACCTCGTAACAAGTGTTTTACGACGACGTCACAAATCTTATCCCTTCTTAAATCGACATACAACTTAGGAGGTGATAAACTGGGTCCTAAAGTTAGGAGCTCTTAAATTTAGGATGTTGTGAAACGGGGGCCAGGTAGCCTTGCCAAGCCTTCACCGGCCACACACACCCCACCCCACACCCACAAACAAATGATAACTGGAAAATAATAAGATTAAACATTAAATTGTCTCACTTTGTTAATTACTTACTAGGGTCGACTTCAATCAAGCTACTAGTATTTAATTGTATTTAGTGCCGAAATCCAGTGCTCAAAACTTCACACTCATGCATGAATCTATTTAAGCAACCTCGGATTAAATTAGTAAATATATTTGCAATATTTATTTGTATCTGTGATGTTTCAATTGATTGAAGTATTTTGCAACTGTAAACACTAAACAAACTGTCAAATGTAAATTTGATTGAAAACAGAACATGTCTCCGTAAAAGAGCACACGTCCGAACGCAGCCCTAAATCTCGCACTACGCGAGAATACACGATGTTTCGACCTTTTCCGGCCAACCAACATGGTGGGTAATGATCATTTTGAAACGCGGATGGAGATCGGACAACATCTCGCTTCTCCTATGAAAAGCTTTAAAATAAATTAATTGTCCGTATTATATCTGAATTGATCTTGTTAATTGTACATACATTTCTGTATTGTATCGTTCGCAATTTGCATTTTCAACCATGCCGAGAATGGTAAACACTCATAAACATTTGCAAATGTTCTCGTCGTAGGCAGTCAGTTATCAGTGGGATCTATCTACGTGCATTTCTCAGTAGTTTCTTTAGACAAAGTTTCGTTTCTGCACATACTAAATTTAATCATAATTGGTCATACTTTATTTCGCTTGCTATATGCTACCTTTCAATATTGTCGAATTCGGGATCCTCGCGCTTTTCCGGAAACGAATATACACATGGTTTCATTGTTAGTGCTTATAAAATATATTGCTGGATTTAGGTCGTGTACGTAAAGTTATTTGTTTCAAGCAATGAAGAACATTTAGTTGTCTGAAACATTATGACAGACTACCACCAAGATCTCCGAGCTTGGAATGTCACGATTTGCGACATCACTATTTATCCCTTATAATCGCATCACATCTGTAAATAGTGTCTGCTTTGCATAAATTGCACTGTTAATAGGTTTGGAAAAGGTACACAATTCAAGTAATATTTTGTAGCTTCATGTATACATTTATAAAACTATGCTAAAATTATTTCTCATGTACCTGTTTTTTTAAAACTCTAAAACTGCATGCTGTGTAAAGATTTTACTTGTTCAAAACAATCTTGGAAATGGATGTAAAGTTTTTGTGGAGACATCAAAATCAAATCCTTTGTTACATGTTCAATGTGTGAAGTAACTTGTCAGTATCATTGGTGGGTGGTACAACGTCACATTTCTGATTAGGACCAAATGTCCATAGTTTCATACTTCGCATAAATGCAGATGTTGCATTTCCGATAATGATCGCAATCGAAAAATAGTATGGTTAGCATTTTTGTTTGGCCAATTGCAGTTTTACTGCAAACCATTAGTGTGCAATATTAAACGTTGACTCTCATTAAAACATGAGCAATAATTTTCTTTGCAGCCGAAGCCCAAAAAGGGAAAGAAGAGGATTGCCTCGGCACCTTTGTTGTCGAAGAAGGTTGAGCCCAAAACGGTGGTCAACCCCCTGTTTGAGAAACGGCCCAAGAATTTTGGAATCGGTAGGAATCTGGAAAATGCTTTGTTGAGATTTTTAGGATGATATCATGACTTAAAACAAATGTTAATTAGCAGACTATTCATAGGTTTAAGTCGTTACACATGTTTGAACTATTAAGGCAAATATATAAATCGTAGTCAAACTGGTAATGCCTGTTTATGAATCGATATGGTTGCAATGATGAAATCTGTTCCACTATTCGCAGTTTCCACAGAGAGGGTCAAACCTCGAGGATGGCAAATCCTTCCTTGGATGTCTGAGCAACCAATTTGATAAAAAAGGACAATTTGATAAAAAGGATATGACCAACTAATAATTGTCAAAGATTTGTTACTGTCCTTACCCCTGGAAATGTTTTTTTTAATTTTTAGGTCAGGATATCCAACCGAAACGTGACCTAAATAGATTTGTGAAATGGCCCAAATATATTAGACTTCAGCGTCAGCATGCTGTATTGAAGCAGAGGCTGAAGGTTCCACCTCCAATTCACCAGTTCTCTCAAGCTCTGGACAGACAGACAGGTAGGTATTTGACATGTACAGCAAGAGGAAAGGGTGTACCAAGCAATGAAGAAAACTTAGTTGTCTGAAAAATACATGATGACTACCACCAAGATCTCCGAGCTTGTAAATATGATTAATAACAGGTATAATTTTGAGTGGGGATTGATAGGGACGATGAAATATTTGGGTTAAAATTATAATAATGGCATCAACATGTACTCCAAGCAAATGATTAATAGTACCCAGTAGGCAAGAAAAATGTATTGCGACTTTAAGGTCCTAGTTTTCTTTCTATTGCATTTATCCCATTTATTTAAAATTATCAGATAAATTAACACCAACAGTAAGTATTTGGGTTATGTAAGAATTATGTAATGGTTGCACTGTACAAGTTTCTAGAGTTTTTGTTTGGTTTATCTTTGCTAAATAGTTTCCTTTTAATAAATACATGTCACCTATGGGTGAAATATTTCCGCTATGATGTAAAACAATTCATTTAATAATAAATGAGAAAATAGTATTGGTTTGAACAGCTTAATTTATAAGAATGATGAATTTTTCCAAGCGATGATGAAAGTTTTCTTGTCTGATTAATTATGACGACTACCACCAAGATCTCCGAGCTTGGAATCTAGTTTATTAAAAATATTATTTTATCTAGCACTTATGTCCTTGTTGGATTACTGACACAGCTCTTTAGGGCATATTCAGTTGCTTCCAGCATGAAGAGTTAAAAGTTGTTTCAATGTAGGTTATGTTTTGCATGTAGCTTTCAAAAAGGCCTTGAGCATGTACCCAAAACAAATAATAGTACTCGATTAGAAAAATACACTTTTAAAAGTGTTTTTTTTGTGTGTATGATTTGTAAATGTTCAAATTGTCAGATGTATAAATTTAACATTGCGGTACGTCACACTTGCTAAAACAAGTGCTAGTAGGCAGGCCTCAAAGTTTTCCAAGGAGCCATTTGGCTTCTGGAGAACCAGAAACTTGCGTGAAATACTGGTTGCTAAATTGAGCCCTGGTAGGATGCAATTGTTGCTGTTTATCATTTGTATCTTTTTAGTTTATTTTTCACAAAAGAAAAACATTTGTGTGAATTGCCTTTTTATTTATAAGAATTTTCCAAGCGATGATGAAAATTTTCTTGTCTGATAAATTATGACAGACTACCACCAAGATCTCCGAGCTTGGAATATCTTAAAAACTTTTTTTTTTAACTGGTACAGATGGACAGAGATAGGGATAGTGATTAGAATAGGTTAACAAAGTTTTTTTAATTTTAAGTTAACTTGTGTGTATCCTTTCAAGTAGGTCTGAGCATGTACCAAAAATGTACTAATACATTGCCTATGGGTGAGATATTCCTTCTGCGACGTAAAACAAAAACAATAATAATACTCGGTAATGAAAAATGTGCTATGGCCTCTTAGGGTTATATATTTTTTGTTTCATTGTGGTTTCATTCCAATGGTTGCGTATGTGTGAAATATTCCTGCTGCGACGTAAAGCATTAATTCTTTCATTCATTCATTCCAATGATTTGAAAATAATGTTAAAATTATCAGATATAAATTTAAGATTGTCATTCCCACACACTTTACAAAGCAATCCTAAGGGTGAGTAAGTTGCAAGTATTAATATTTCATAATTTGGGTTTGTTTATCTTTGGTGGAGTTAATTTATTTGAAGTAATACCCAATTCACTGAGTTAGACTTTATAGCAAGAAGGATACGATTTTTCCAAGCGATGATGAAAGTTTTCTTGTCTGATGAATTATGACAGACTACCACCAAGATCTCCGAGCTTGGAAAGTCTTATCCTTTGTCTAAAAAAGCATGAATGATTAGGGAAACACCAGTTGCCTCCAGCAAGGAGAGAGCTGTGCCTAATCCAGCAGGGAGATGATTCAACCAGCATATGTCTAGGATAAATTTCAAAACTGAACATTTAAAATTATCATATGGGTAAACTTTATCAAGTGGATTTCATGTCTGCATTATGGGTCGTAGTGTGTGGGTTAATTATTACTGCTCCAACGTAAAGCACTAATTCATCAATTTGACAGTATGAATCTGAGGATCACAATAAATAATTTTGCATTGTTTTTTCATTTCGTAATTTTGACACTTCAGATTTGTAGAGGCGGTGAAAAATTAGGTGTCCTATAATATGTCCAATATCGTGTTCAAGGTTTGTTGTGTACAGATTCATTATGCATTTTTCAGCCACACAGCTGTTCCGTCTGATGGACAAGTACAGGCCAGAGACCAAGCAGCAGAGGAAGGCTCGTCTTGGTGCCAGAGCAGCTGACCGTGCCGGTGGAAAGGAGGATGCCCCCACAAAGCGCCCCCCAGTGGTCCGATCTGGCGTCAACACTGTGACAACCCTTATCGAGTCGAAGAAGGCACAGCTCGTAGCTATTGCACACGATGTTGATCCTTTAGAGGTATGAATTTTGTTAACGGACAGTTGCAGAGCAAATTATTTTGTCTTTTTATTTGTGTAAATTCATTAATTTAGATCCCACATAATCTTGCAGTGATGCTATCCGAATTTCTTCACCTGAATATCCTGTTGAAACACTGACTACTGAGCAAGATTTGTAATCCATGGTAATTACTATGTGTTGTCAATGTTCACCAGTAAGTTATCTAATGTGCTGCTGTTTCACTCCTAGATAGTGCTGTTCCTGCCAGCCTTGTGTAGGAAAATGGGCGTTCCGTATTGCATCGTGAAGGGGAAAGCTCGTCTAGGACGTGTAGTTCACAGGAAGACGACTGCCTGTCTGGCAATCACAAACGTTAACCCGTGAGTATTTTAATTGTTGATGTTCTTCTCGCACCTTGTTTTGCGTTTCGACCGTGGAGCTAATACATCACATAATGGGACTACTTGTTATTATTCTTCATTGCATTACCTTTTAGGAATTTATCTTTAAATATAATTTTTGTAGTGATTAAAAAAAATAGAGGAATTGTATGTTCATAGGAATCATTTTAACATCTTAGACCAACAGTGACCTAAATTTTGTGCAGTTATTCCTATTAATGTATGGACTTTATTTTGTATACTTTAAGAACTGGGGAAAACTGGTCGTGATGCAATTACAAAACATGTACAGTTTGGATGCCAAAATTACAGAACGTAGTTTTAACAAAAATGAGTTAATTTCCTTTCAGAGAAGACAAAACACAGTTGAACAAGCTCGTAGAATCGGTAAAAACAAACTTCAACGAGAGGAGCGAAGAGGTGAGTCTGTTTGTATTTGTTGGACGTTCCATAAATGTTTTCAGAAAATATGCAGTTTGTGCAGAGAACTTTTACAGCCCAAATGTATTCCAATTGGCGATCTTGGTCAAGTATGGTTCTGATAGATTAGATTCCAAGTATTGTATCATCTACTTCAATTTTAATATTTTTTTTGTGCATGTTTTTCATGCTGCTTTTCATTTTAAACCATCTATAGTATAACTAAATATTATTCGTCATGTATGGGTGAAAGTTTCCCGCTGCGACCTCAAACAGTAATTCAATGACTTGCTCCCAAGTCTTCGTTGTCACAAATGGGGAAAATCAATCCAAATCTTTTACTAGGTTCCTAGTAATACTAGAAAGTAGATCTGGAGGTGCTTTGCTGCACCTGAATAAAGAGGTCCAGGCATATTTCCTGCAGAAAATAAAGGAGATGGAACGCATGATGGCACTATGAAGTCCTACTTTGGCTGATGGTGACATTGAGGTTGAAAGAATGGTGCTGCCATCTTGGAATTCTGCAATGATGATAAAAACTCTACAGAATTACTATGTAGAATTTACATATTGAGCTTTTTAACCCTGAGCAGATGTTCCAAGATGGAGCATGCATTGAACATTTAGTGATTAGACATTTAAATAATTGAAGTTTGTATTGGGAATATATCCAAGGCATTCTTGTCTTTGTGTTATTTGTGGTAGACTTTTTATTTTATTTATAATTTGGTTGTGGTGATTTACAAGATTGATAATGTAGATATGGTTGGATATGGTTTTAAAAAAACATCTGATTATTGTGGTTATACAAAAGGTATTGCAAGTGCTTTCACTTGTGCTATCCTGTTCATTTTATCTAAAGAAAATTTGTTTGAAATCAATATATGGTTATTCCACCAAATGTACACAAATTCTGTTCTGGTTGACTTTAAATCAGTTTAATACTACAAGAGTTGAATGCATATTTTAGTCTAAATGGCTTTTTAAAATTCATTTTTCACTCAAAACTCCCATTCAAGTTAATTACAATCTAATCTTAGAACACTGCAATGATGATAAAACTTGTCCAGAATCTCCATGTAGACCACTACTAATTGAGCTTTTTAACCCTGAGCAGATGTCTAAAGATATGTGACATCATAGAAATGCTACATCACAATTGTAGCGATGGCATCAATGATGGAAAAGGTGTCGGGTTCAAATCCAGCTTCGGGGGCCCGGCATCAGTGTTCGTGAACATTACCTTTCTGACGCGATATTGATAGGATTTATGTCTAGCGTTTGCAATGCAGTTATTATCCTTGGTCTTGTCGGTACCAGCCAGTGCTCGCGGGTTTACTGCAACATTCAGCGCTGCGGATGTTGTGGGTTTCCTCCTGCCATAAACTGACATGTCGTGATATAAGTGAAAGAATCTTTGAACGCGACTTAAACCCCAATAAAAATCAATTTTAAAATAAATCTGGTTGAACAATCGAATACTTTGGTAAATCTATATCCTCAGCATGACATCACAATGGTAGAACAATCAAATAAACCAAGAATTGGGTGAAATGATATCTACTGCTGTAGATATCGCTTGTTATTTGAAAGCTATCTACTGTGAAAAGACAGTATTGGGTGATAAATCAAATTAAACATCGAATAGAGTGATTGAACTATACACATAGTAAATACATTTAAAACATTCAGAATTTCCAACCTTTATAAAACAGGAACCATTCTATTAAAAGGTGAAAATGCTTGTTCATAATGCTTTCATTGCTTGCTGTATAGTAATTTTAGCCCTGCTTTGGCAGGTAATTGTAACAGAAGTATTGAAAAGTTGTATAACAGTAGGTGTTGAAATAAAACTCACCCCAGTTAAAATGGTGTGTACCAATGGTTTATGAACCATAAATTATGAATGGTTATAAATTTGTGAACAATCTTTAGTGCTTTATTGGTTGCAATGATGAAGTCTGTTCCACTATTCGCAGTTTCCACAGAGAGGGTCAAACCTCGAGGATGGCAAATCCTTCCTTGGATGTCTGAGCAACCATTTCACTTGCAAAAACAAGTTTTGGTACAAACAAGTTTTGTATCCAAATTACACGCGTTTCTGAATTAGAAGATTGTTCTATGGAAATTGGAAGTTGTCCACACTTATTTTTTATTAATAGTTTGTGTTGAGAATTGTGCCATTGGTGAACGGTTGGTGTTTTAAAAACTGAATTGTATGGACAATGTTGAATAGGAGTGCATTTTTATTCTATCTAATTTGCATTGTCAATGTCAACACTTTAGGACATCAATTTGCCTTGTGTACGGGTAAAAGATTCCAGTGGAGTTGTAAAACAATAAATCACTCGCTCATTCAGTTTGCCTTGAATATTGGTCTAAAGTTAGCCAGGGTACTTTACCAGCTCAGTTCATAATGCCGGCTCTCGCATGATAATGAATTCTTGTGTTGTACTTTCACAAATGCATTGACAATTCATCCATTTGCTGTTTGATAAGAATATCCCTCTATGTGCAAGTTGCCGATGATGATGACATTACTAGGAATGATTTCAATGATTCTATTTCAAAAATACCGTTCCACATTGGCTGTCTGAGTTGGCACCTGTATGCATAAGTAGCTGTGGATAATTCTAATGTTTTCACGATTCGGGACGGGTAGTAGTGGAGTTTATACAACGCCGGGAGCCGTAAGTTACTAGTTCAAAATCCACACTGGGGACATGCCATGAATGTGGACTTTCACACGCTTGTCACAAAGTACATTTATTATCATCGGTACCAGCCAGTGATCGCAAGTTTACAGCAAGAAATGTTTCACCTCTAGTTTGGCTGCATAATTACATTTCTAATGAATGTTATTTGAAGGAATATGGTATTGGAATGACATGGTAAAGATTTAGTTGCAATGATGAAGTCTGTTCCACTATTCGCAGTTTCCACAGAGAGGGTCAAACCTCAAGGATGGCAATTCCTTCCTTGGATGTCTGAGCAACAGTCGTAATTGGAAAGCTTATCATCACTGGATGACGTGGGGTCATTTTTGTTTTATTTTTTTGCATTTGTCCAATGAATTGATTGTACTGGAGTTCATTATTATAGAAAGTTTAAATCTGCCTCGCTGCGATGTAAAGCAATCGTTCGTTAAATCTATTGATGCCATGTATAGGCCACCGATGAATAGTGAATAATGGGTTATTTGATATGAAATTTGCTGCTCAAATCAGTAGCAATGTAGATTGCTGTATTGCCTTGCAAAGCCACTGTACTAAGGTAGTCATAGTAGTGCTACAACAATTATTTCTTAAATATTAATGGTCTGAAATGTTTATGCTACCCAAGTTGTTCGTTGCTGAAAATTGCATTGATTGGCTGTACTACAGAGAACAGCACTTGGTTGCAATGATGAAGTCTGTTCCACTATTCGCAGTTTCCACAGAGAGGGTCAAACCTCGAGGATGGCAAATCCTTCCTTGGATGTCTGAGCAACCATTGGAAAGAATAAGTTTTGGTTCAAACAGTATTTTTAAAATCCAAATTGCACGTTACTTGACGTTGCTTGGTATGGAATTGGAAATTAAAGTTGTTGAAGTATAGTGAGAATTGTGACCTATGTGAAAGATTTAACAATTATTAATATAATCAATATTGAATAAGTTGCTTTGTCAATGCTAACTCCTTAGAACACCAATTAGATTTTACACCAATTTGTTGAATGCTAAAATTTGTCTGGGTCATTTACCAATTTGTGTGTTCAGAATGTCTATACCGCATGGTCACAATTTTTCGAATTCTTATATTACTTTATACAAATCGATTGACGGTTCACCCATTTGTTTGACAAGAATATCCATTCATATGAAAGTGCGAACTATGATGACAATGACTAGGAATGATTTCGATGATTTAATTTCAAAATACCGTTCCACATTGGCTGTCTGAGTTTGCACCTGTATGCATTTGAGCAACTGGATAATTAAGAGTTCTTTCAAGATTCTTACCAGGATAAAGGTTATGTATAATGGGAGACGTACATTATGAATTAATTCATGTATGTTCTCAGAAAGTTGTCTTTCAGTTGCTGACATGTCAGGTTTCTTCATGTAAGCTGACCAAGTAGTGTAGGAGAGGGTCAAACCTTTAGAATGCCAAATCTGTTCTTTGATATCTGACCAACCATTCGAATTGGATGCTAAATTTATTGGGTTGGCAATATACTTTAAATATACATATTTTATCAAGATCAGTTGTGTTGTAGGTTTGTTTATTCTTGCATTATCTATCTTCATGGTAAACCTCTGTCTTCACCTAAATCGGTCATTTGTGAATGTTTATTGGGAAATATATCATATTTATTGCATAAATGAGAAACTTTACATGTACTTTCCTAAATTGATATACAAATGGGACATGCCAACTATGATGACAATGACTAGGAATGATTTCGATGATTCTATTTCAAAATACCGTTCCACATTGGCTGTCTGAGTTGGCTCCTATGTACACGTGGATGGCTGTAGGTATCATTACAAGAGTTGTCTTTTTGGATTAAGACCGAGATGTCTGTAGGACCTGGAATTGTAGTTGTCTGTGATGCATAGTTCTTTTTCTTCCAACAAGTGCAGCTTTCTTCAAATGGAACTAAAGCACACTGCTAGTTGCAAATACTAGGGGAAAGCCGTATTGCCAGCATGTATTTCTGACCTGTTATTATGTTTCAGATCCGCAAACACTGGGGCGGTGGTATCATGGGCGCCAAATCGCAGGCTCGCAAGGCCAAGTTCGAGAAGGCGCGTGCCAAGGAATTGGCTCAGAAGATGGTCTAATGTACCTCGCAAATAAATGTGGGAAACAAAAACATTCTTGTTGTCAATTTCTAGTAGAATGTACTAATAAATTAGTAGCTAAGAAGCAACTGATTTTACGTTTTACAAGCCAATGATATCTGTATGAGAAAGACCCTATTTTCCCCATTACTGATAAAAGGCGGCTCCGTGGCGTAATGGTCAGCCCAGAGTGCGGAAGGTCGCAGGTTCGATCCCCGGTCGCTTCGTACCAAAAGATGGTACTTGTTCCCCTGCATTAAAGATGTAAAGCAAAGACTGGTCGTCTCGGAGTCCGTATACTGTGTCCCGAGTGGGTTATCCATGTTCTATCTGCAGCATGATATACCTCCAAGTGAGCTAGCACTATAAAAAAACTGGTGGAAATCCAGACTAGTACAAGCAGGATCCATGATGTAAGTGAAACAAATCTTGAAAGTGGCTTTAAACCCAAAATCAACTAACCAACATTACTGATAAATCAATTTTGGGCAGTCTTAATCCATATTTGTTTGGAAGATAGTTGCATCAGAATATTCAATAACCAGATTGGTGACCTTTGAACTATTGCAAAGATGATCTTGTCGCTGGCCTCGTGGTACATGTAGTAGTTTTTGTGCCCCAATTCAAACAACAAACGTTCATGGCTTGCTACCAAGTTAATGGCCATGCTAATGGCACATTTGATACAATTGCATTGGGGCAAAGATTTCTGAGATAAGTCTTTGATATAATCATAAACCTTTAGACCCTACATTATCCTATTGATAAATACATGTACTTATCTTTTGGCGACATCTCCGGGCACTATGCCTAGTTCACAGATGGAGTAGTTTCAGGATGGCATGTCCA
>JAUTBT010019719.1:0-21379 GCA_032361225.1 Lepetodrilus schrolli
TGTGAGAGGGTATTGTTAGCGATCACTGTGGACATAACATAACATACACTTACAGGGTGATACTGGCCGTGTGAGAGGGTATTGTTAGCGATCACTGTGGACATAACATAACATACACTTACAGGGTGATACTGGCCGTGTGAGAGCGTATTGTTTGCTTCTCACCACTCTGACACTGCACAGATTTATTTTTTAAATTGGTGTTTAGGGCAGGAGGAAACCCGCAACATCCGTAGCGCTGAATGTTGCAGTAAACCTGCGAGCACCAAGCAGACCAAGGATGATAACTGCATTGCCACGGTACAGATAGCGCATCCGTTCATCGCGTTAGAAAGTTAACTTTCGCGAACATTGGTGGTGGACTCCCGGGGCTGTTGGCTTCGAAGTCCAAATGTTCTACAATCGCGCTACCATCCAACTCACACTGTATGGACGTGATTTCCACCTATGTGTTATCGTGCACAGTACCCATAAATGGCATTTGGCAAACTGTGTTATAGTGTTACCACTGTCATTGCAGTACACAATATTGTCTAAAACATATAAAAATACAGGGTGTAGTTTAAACATATTTTAGTCAAGACGAAATGGCTATGCTACGAGTTATTACAAATTAAATGAAAACTGCTCCAAGTACAGTGTTAACGTTATTCAGGTAAAATTTAATTAATTTTTTTTAATTTCATGTTCAGCTAATCGACGAAATGTGCATGGCCGGCCATGCGAATCAAACGGATGCTCAAGGTGAAAGTGTCCTGCCAGATTCCTGGTACGATCCTGGAACAGGACATCCAACTTTGTTTTGCAGTGAACAATATGACTATTATTGTGTAGTTTAACCGAAGACTATTAGTTGTCAAAGGTCCAAGACAATTATCACTATATCTCATGACTTCGTAAGGGGTATCACGCCAATATACCCTTTCGTATGTAAAACAATTGGTCTCAAACCAGAAATCGTGCACTCTGACCCACGCAGCAAATACGAAATCAGCCCAACATTACCTATCGAGTATATCTATACAGACAAACTAGTTTTACCTAATAACCAATCTAATTCCCCTCCACATTTACTGATCAACATCGACTCGTCTACGTCGTCACCTGGGCCTTGTACGCACCGCAAGACTCCGATCGCCAGATATTCCTCACAGATAATACGATGGATGTGATCGTGCTTGGTTATTGGACCGAACCCCTGGGGGAGTTTATGAGTGATGACATATCAGAACGGGAGGACAGGCAACACGGAATTCCATGGAGCCATCCCCGATTTGCTGCATGTTTTCAAACCTCTGGCACTGCGGCTTGAAGGGGGATAGGGCTCCCATTGCCCCCCCCGGGCAATTGTTGCCGTGTCATTTAGGTGGGTTTAAGCCCACTTGTCTTTTCAAGGTCCATAGACGTGTTGCTGGTCGGTTTGTATCCCTTGCCGGACTTGGTATGATATTTGACCGATTGGTTTATATCACGTGGGAATTCTAGTCAAATTAGATATAAACTGATCTAGTGGCAGTGTAAACATGTGTGGTATTCTAGTATGAAGATAGGCGCTGGTTAGTGGTCTCAGGCTTTGTTCATGGTTTTTTCTCTCTCACTGTGTTCATTTGTGTCATTATCCACTTGCAGAGGCAGTTGTATTCACCTGTTTACGAACTAGTGGACACAGAATAATGCGGGAGAATATGGTAGACGCATGTCTATTAACGTGGACAATACTTTTATAGTATTTAATAATACAACAAGCCTAAAATGTACCCTTTTGTTATCTGGAAAATTGTGTTTGCTAAACTGTGAATATGCCCCCAAATCCATATTTTGTATTCGGATTGGACAGTGTCTCAGTAGGACTTATAATTATATAGTGTCAGTTGTAAACTATATGCTATCAGTACTAAGAAAATATGAACTTGTCTCAATACTAGATAACTATATGTCTGAAGGTACATTCCCTGATGCCATTGCTTGGAAGAAGATTGTTAGTAAAACTTTACACGATGCTGAGGAAGAACGCATAAAGGAGTCAATTAACTGCAGACCAGAACTTAGCGGTGTTCAGCTTCATCTTAATGGATTAAATTCACACAGACTGTGGATACTAGCTCTGGACAACCCGTATAATTTCATAGCATATTCCATTCTAGTCAGGTTATCCAGTCGTAAGAAAACATCTAGAGAATGTGAATGTGGCATTGTTGCAAACGATATTGACAGACATAAAGTATTTTCCTGCAATATAAGCAACTGCTTGCCCAACAGACAGCCCTGTTTGAGGGAATTACTGATGCTATGGATGTAGAACAATCGGTTAGATTCGAGAGCTACGATGAAGATAGCATCCTATCAGATTTACTGGGAGGGGAGAACACTCCGCTTGTGTGTGTGTGTGTGTGTGTGTGTGTGTGTGTGTGTGTTTGTGTGTGTATATATATATATATATATATATATATATATATATATATAAAGCTACTCACAATTCATGGTATCGTACATGCCTTCTGCTTTGTGTAGTACCCAAAAGTAAACAAAAACTATTTGATCATTTAATTCCTTAGTTGTTTATATTTCTGGCAAATATTTTGACGTCATGAAACATCAGACGTAGACATCCTCAAACGAAATTAAATGTCAATTGGCGTCATCATATCTGGCATTTTGAATGATTAAATTGTGTTGTTTTCATCAGTCACTGTACATTCTACGCATGGATTTACACATTTCAGCAAAGTAGGACTGTGCCACCCGGCCACTGTAGTGGGAAAAACGTAGCAAATTCCAGCTAGTACAAAAGCTGACTTGGCAATGATTCGAATTTCTTTCAGAAGGGAGTATCTGCTCTGCCGAGTTACCTGCTGGTCTGGACTCCCTGTGTACTCTCACAGACAATTGTTTGGGGGTGAACTGCATCCTGCCGACCAGATCACAGACCGGAAGTAATGGGACCTCAACAGGAATGGTCTCAACAGGAATTGTCGCCGATCAGTGCAAGGACGAGCTGAGGTATCACATCGGGGAGAAGACATGGGTTAAAAACCTGGCAGCTCTTGCTTACGGTGAGTTCATTCTCAGGATGTACATTCAGCATCATGCTCACATATCACACTCGGGATCTGCAGCGATACGGGACAGTTGGTTGTACTATCATTATGCTGCTAGAGTATACGTATTTTCAAGAACGTCATGTTATTCATCTCCCGTATCTGAAACAAAATGTGTACTCTGTCTAGAGATTTAGTGTTATATGCAAATATGTCTTCAGAAGATGGTCACGAGGTATAGATAGACCTGCGTGTGTTTCAGGGAAGAACACAACGGCCAGCTTTAAAGGAACAACGTTGAGCTTCATCGTCATCAAACCGGCGGTAAATTACGAGATAAGTTTCCAGGTGAAGACATGCACATCCGGTAAAGGAGAAGCGGTCACGTGTCACGTGCAGAAGTTACTGGACAGATTTGTGTTTGAGACCGGTCCATGTCACGTAGGAGGAGGACGGAGGAAGAGGAGCTTCCTTGACAAAGTGTAATGTCCTCACATTTCCTATAGCTACTTCCTCCTTAATACTGTGTACATGTACCTTCCGCTTTACCCGCAAACAATGAAACGGCGCGTATTTACCGAAACATTGCACAATCAGAATATTAGAGTACAGTAGATACAGAGGTGAGGTAAGATAAATGTACTACAGTGGCAGTTCTACATTCGTTACATATTTCTATCAAATATTAATTCGTATTTAAATCTGATTTAGTTAACTTCAGTCCATGTCAAGTACTGCAGATATACAGGGTTCCGTCGTGATCGCATTTTAACAAATGTAAATCTAAAATCCCTCGGAGATAATTTCCGTTGGTTTACGTTATTACCATTGCAATGTGGCCACACCTACTGACCGGAAGTTGTGATATTGTAGATTCCAGACCAGAGATCCTGACGAGATGCTGAAGGGCATACTGGATGGTCGCATCTCCAATGACCAGGTCAAGGGGATTCTGGAAAAGTTCAAAACTTTTGAGGTGATGGTTTTAGCCAAGCTGAGCTATTGTTAACTTGTATAAGTAATTATTTATTTGTAAATAAAATACACCCCGTATCTATAAGAACACAACGTCAATTGCTCCTACATAGAGACCATTAAACAACGTCTACATGGCGATGACGGCATCAGTTCCAATTGAAACGATCGAGAAGACAAAGCAGTACCAGAGATGATGTCTCAAAATATTCCAGTGCCGTGTTCTCGCTTTACCCACCCAAATAATGCTTTATGATAATGTCATGTAAATAATAAGAATAATTATGATTAAAATAAACACGATAGCAATATATTTGTATTTTACTACTCCACGAATATGTTTGTATCTACAGGACAAGGAACAGGCCTTCAACTACGATATTAGTGAACGCTTCTCAGGGTCGTACGATTCAAAGTCAGCTCTAAAGAAAATGGGCACAGCCAATCCTAAAACTATTCTGTATTCTGGCGAAATCCTCGGTGGAAAGATTAGCGTCGGAATCACAGGAGGTGAATAGCATCGACTATAGCTATGGCACGGAACAAACATGTATACATTGTTAATATTCCGATGATGCGGTTGTATAGGCACTATATTACAGTATTCAGACAGGGAATAGCCTGTTAATCGCAAGTTGAAGACCACTTTTACACATGATGAAGATGTTGATACAATACCCGGATACACAGTGGAATGGATAGTTTCCCACGTTTATCTGTACATACGTGTAACATGATCAACCATCCTTCATCAGCTTCATATCATAAGTCTAGCAGCTACTGATGTCATCAGATTTAAACGTCCATTCTTCGTTTCGTTGCAGGTGACAAGATTATGAAGTTAATCAAAAAGGTGACGGACATAGTGGGGCGTGGCGACCAAGCTTACGTAGTAGGCAGTGGGCTGACCACCAAAGGGACAGAACTGTTGGGGGCCAAACTAGCCAACATGACCATAGGAGAGTTATCGGCCTTGGTACACGAGATCAACCTCACACCGGAAACAGCATTTAAACTTGCCAAAGAAATGAGAGATTTAGCATTAGCTGTGGTACGAACTCGACCATTCATTTTATCAAGTACCGTTGTCCTTAATTCATGTTATCCACATATATTTTAACTGTATTTTTGCTGTATACGTATTTATCCAATAGTATTAATATCTGTATGCGTGTCGTCATGTTTATGTCTATTATAGTTATTTTACAACATATCTTCATTTTGGTGTACATCTTATCTATTCCAGTACTCTGATATAATAGGTGCCTTCACCAACGGTAAATTTAAGGATTTCTTCAAATCGTTTGATGTGGTCGTACAAGGCGATTTCAGCCTCCCACGTCAGAATGTCGAGTTCTTCAAATACAACCAGTTCTTCATGGTGGGAGGTATCGTCCCAATGACATTTGGTAAGCACAGTATATACTACTTCATCCTGAAGTATCGACCATGGTACGTAGCATAATTTAGCATGGAATAGCAAATGATGGAAATACATTGCACTAACTGGGAAAGCACGCCAACAACACGTGTATAACAATTTGTGTGTGAATTGATACGATCATGCAAATGTAATAAACGGCATGGTGGGTATATGTAACGTGGCGTCATTGACTGCCAGTGACTGTTCGTTGCCTCCTAATACTATTACAGAACACGTTAAGAATCAGAACTTTCCTCCGGGAGTGTCTCCACGTTATCCAAACCATGTTTCAGAGTTTGGCATCGGAGCTCAGTTTGGCCTGAAGATCGGCCTTGCTGCTAAGGTGCTCAGTCTGAAGGCCGTGGCAAATATTCTTCCCTTCGCTGGAGCACATGCTTGGGGAGAATTGGGAATTGGCTTCGTGGTGTATGGTAAACTACGTCTTGACGGATACATACTGACAGTCGGCTTCCCTTCACAAGCGGAGATCAAATTCAACAAATGGCCACTTCAGCTAAGGTGATTATTATTATTTTCAAAATGTTTATGAATAAGGCATGCTATTTTCAGAAACTAATCTACTGTGTAATGTTTCTTTAATATTGACACATGTTTAGACTGATCTGCCATGTTGACGTTTAACTTTGGGATTGATCTATATCTGAGGTTGACGATGGATCTAGAACTGGTGCCAATAGAATTAGTCCTCACCGGCTTAGTGACTATGGAAGTAAACCTAGGATTCGTCAAGATAAAGAAAGTCTTGTTCAAGAAGAAGATATTCAGTTACACAGCGCCGGTTATTCGGACTCGAATTGTGGACGTCGGGAAGAAAGAGGAAGACACGACACCGCCTAAGTTACTGTCGTATGTTACACCTACGGTTAGTCAGCTTGTATATAAAACTGCCAGCATCCGTACACTCCACATTAACCTTTAACAGCAGTTACACGTATATGTCGCTATTAAATGCAACCTAATCTTCCAATATACCTACCAGTAATGACGTTATTATAATAGTATATTCACGATGTCCACATATTTAATTATTTAGTTATGTTTGTGGTGCGTGTGATTTATTTATATATTTTAATTTTAATAATGCATGAGCGGTATATTGCGTTCACGCAGACATTGTGCATAACCATAGCCACAACATTCTCAAGATCTGATTTGTCCTCGTCTTTGTTCGCCCTGGAATAATTGCGTTTATGTTGTCGTAACTGGTATCATTTGTCCATGAATAAAACAATCTTTAAATTAAGCATACTCTTCTACATTGACAGAGAAGACGTCGAGAGTCGCAGGTGACGGGCTCGTGTTTTGTGAGACAGATCCCAGGACGAGATTACACGGAACCCGCGGTGGAAGTAGCCGCGGCTGGTACCGAGGACAAGGGCAGGGTGGACTTCTATCTGAAGGCGGGAACAGAACCGGGACTCAGTGACGTCATTTCAGAAATTCGTCTTGGCGGAGATTCCGTGGTCATCAGAGAGGTATATTTCAATCCATAAAGTCACGTATTTAATGCTTCGGCGCTCTATGTTAGTCGCTACTTTTTTTCTCAGAACGATCGTAGCGCTACCAGTGCCCGAACCCGAACACACAACGTTATATAACGTTACTACAACGTTGTGACAACGTTATTACGTTATTACAACGTTGTAATAACGTTATATAACGTGTGTTTGCAGGGTATGACTCTCAGCGCTACGATCGTGCAACAGAACCTAGATTTGAAATTGGAGACAAATAGCAGTGTTATTGCTCAGAAATTATACAAAACCAATCATTTAATTATTCTGGTGAGGTTCCTGCAGCGAACATGGTCAATGACCATTGTGACCTTTTCCAGCAACTACGACCACACGGAGTCCCGATACATTTCACAGTAATGGGCAGGAACCGTGGGAAAGGAGAAACGGCCATAACGTGCAGCATTCCAACGTTCGACATCACTCCTCCGTTTGGACGACTGACCGCAGACTTCCTGACCACCAGCAATCCATTTGAACTGCGAGCTTCATTAGTCGTTGTAGAGGACTCGGAACTGAGCTACTCTGCGATAGGAGTGGGTGTTGGGATGGGAATATACGGAGACGAGGTTCTAGCCTTCCAGGACATCAACTTGAGGAACAGTGATCCCAGGAAGTATGACCGTAAGTGTGCTGTGCTAGTAATACACCGTATATGCAGTGTTAGTTTCTGTCATTTATTCCGTAATACGTGTGCAAGTGATTAAAATGACGCAGCTACAAAAACACTGTAGGAGGTAAGCCCTATGGCGTCGCCGGGCCTTACGTAGCCAGGACATTCTAATAGGTAAAGGGTTAAATGAGAATACTTATTTTGACCTTGACCTAGAACAGGGCGTTTATCATGCTCTTGTGGACGATGATCGTTATCAGAAGTGAACCTGTTTGTGAGAGAAGCCAGAATCCAGATGAGACAATAGAAATTGAAATTCGAATGAATGTCACCAATCTAGACATATCTTACTCTAGGCAGCATACGTTGGCATATTGTAAAGTACATATTATGAAGCAAGATGCGGAGTAAATCTTAAATGTTTCTAAATCTGCATGCCGCCATGTGTTCCCTCGTTTCACCTATACATTGCACGAGAAAACGCACGACGCACTATTGGAATATTTTTGATGTGAGAAACCTTATCTACAACAAATGCCATAGACGAACGCACGTAGTTATGTTCGTTGTGATGACACACACTGCTCCTGTACATTACAGCTGGGACTGATCCCAAAGGTGCTATTGCAGTAACTCACTTCACGGGTATGAAGTCAGGCCGTCTGATTGCCCCACTGAGTAACACCATCACTGGCATCAAATTCGTGGGCCTGTGTGCGCTACAGTGCATGATGATGCCACCACGGAAGTGCCTCAGCTTCAACTACGATTCAGGGCCCAGCGGCAAGTGTGAACTGGTTGAAGCGATAGAGAACAAGGAGTATAGGTTGAAAGTAGTAAGTAAATTAGAACTGGAAACTGTCTATTATACCATACTTGCGATCATTGGATATGTTGTACACATTTCACAACATGGATGTTGTTGTAATGTAAAATGGGCATAAGAACTATTATTGATATGCTTTCTTCTTTAAACTTTTCCTTGTGGGAAACAACGACTGACGAGCAGTGTTTCCGATTAATTCATCAGAGAAAGGGTTGATGGAGGCCCACCGCTATTGTTACAGAACCAAATACCTGTACGTATTACACAACTACAGGAACACGCATTACAGAATAATGTGGCTCCACAGCACCAATCTAAAACAAATCGGTGGTGTCTAAGTTCATACTATTCCTTGCAGTTTGAGCTGTTTTCCCACTACGAGCGACTGGGGATTGGGCTAGCTCACGAATTCATCTTCAAGGACTTGACTCTTCGCCAGAACACCCTCTACTATTTCAACATGCATCTGATGAATGTCCTTAACTACACGAACATCATCCACAGCCAGGGTATCCTGGTGGACGTTACTCCGCCAGAGCCAGGTACGTTCCTGGCCAGTTCAGAGTAAACACGTTCAGCTCTGACTTCCGGAATAATAAGGTGCTCATTTTTCCGAAGCACTTCTGTCATGAATCGTAAAATTCACTCTAAAGATATGCATCCCTCTAGAACACACATTGGCTATTGAAATGATAGGGTATTTCGCCCAATGCTTCTTGGTAGGTCCACTGGCAAACGTCAGCACAGATCGACTAGATGTTGACCAGTGCTCGGACATAGTGTCCGGCGACAGACCAGACTGGCTGGAGAGATGCAGAGGGATCAGCCGTCACATCAGGAACCATAGGTACTGCATTATCTTCATGATTACCAGTTAAACTAACCAGTACCTTTACTTTTCTACATGTAGAAAGCCATGCGCTTCATATATCCTGTGATTGTGGTAATTATTGGTTCACGGTGTCTTAAATTCAGGCTCATAAAGGATGGTGTCGGCTCAATGACTGTTTTCAATGGAGAAGAGCCTCTATCTGATCTCCGCTACACTCGTGCGAATAACTACATAGCAGGTAATCCGGTCACTGGTACACCTAGATATGCTCATCATAATAAGCTAGATATGCTCATCATAATAAGCTAGATATGCTCATCATAATAAGCTATCATCATAATAAGCTAGATATGCTCATCATAATAAGCTAGATATGCTCATCATAATAAGCTAGATATGCATCATCATAACAAGCTAGATATGCTCATCATAATAAGCTAGATATGCTAATCATAATAGCCAACATAAATGTGCTGCAGCACAGTTCTTCAACATCCGCCAGTGCTATTATTATACGTCAAACAATAAATGCAATTGATGTAAACTATCAAATCTATACCACTATTCATATACAAATACATAAAATATATCATCTGTATTTCGGATGTTTTTATCCTTTACTGTTAATAGCATGCACGATATGAAGCACACCAATGCCAGCATATATACAATAACATACCTATCTATACATAGCTAACTGGGACGGAGTTGAGGACAAGGAGAGCGGCATTCTGGGATACTTCTGGGCGATAGGCAGCCAGCCGTGTGAGGAGCTCATCCACCCTCACAGAGACCCGCACAAGCACCTGTTTGATGAGGCCGAGTGGACCAACACCGGACTGTTGTCGCCGATGCCCCAGGAGTACAGACCTGCGCCTGGTAGGATGTTCTACATATCTGGCACGATGCTGAACACATAGGACTAGCCAAATACTACTAGTCTTGGATCTGATCAAATAGTACTGGCCTCGGATCTTACCGAATAGTTATAGCATTGGATCTAACTACATAGTACTAGCCTCGGATCTAACTACATAGTACTAGCCTCGGATCTGACCACATAGTACTAACCTCGGATCTTACCAAATGCCCTCATATCTTGATGAAATGTCTCTAGACACATATTACCTGATTATTAAGATAGTTTCTTGTTTTGTGTCAAAATTTTAAAATCTACTGTCAACTTGTATGTAATACTGTACATTTTGGTTGACTATCTCGTGAGTAATTAACCCATACTCATCTAGCCTCTGGTTAATTATCATGTGATTAGTTAACCAGCTACTAGTCAATACCTACCTAGTGTGTGTGTGTGTGTGTGCATGTTGTAGACGGCAAGTACTACATCACCCTGCGTGCAATCAACAAAGTAGAGTATGGTGGCCCACTGGTGACGACCATATGTCACACAATACCGCTGTGCATAGACAACACGCCGCCAATTATATACGAAATCTACAACATAACGTACGACGACACCGACCACATCATAACCGCGAGCTTTAACGTGACGTGAGTATCTATAACTATAGCGAATTTACAATATTGATTTACAGCATGTTGAGTTAATCCACTGTGAAATGGAGATGGTTTTAAGTTTAATATAATCGTTTGGGTATGCACTCACGAATTTCCGAATTGACAAATACTATTCCCGTCATAATACATATCAATGCTGATTTGTTTCATTTATGTTGACGTAGCGACGTGGAGTCGGGCATAAAGGAGATGGATATGTGTCTAGGGGAGACAACTCATGACTGTTACCATTTACCATGGAAACACGCTCCTCACGACGAGGAAGATTCCAGTATGGTCCTGGACTTTGAGGTCCCTGGCGGAAGTCCTGTCTGGATCAAAGTGCGCGCTATAAACAACGGTAAACAGTAACACTAGTATAGTGTTTTGTAGTCTACGTTTAACGATATTCATGATAATGGTTCTATTCATAATAATGTCCACAGACACATACCGATAGAAAACAAATGCGTAAATATGACGTGTGATCGTTCTCTTCAAACTATATATCTGTACAACATAATACAGAATCAACTATGTATCTGTTATTGTTCCTAGTCAACCTGAAGGACATAGGAGTTGCGGACCATCCCATCATTATTGACACGACCCCGCCTATCGCTGGAGTGGTTTATGATGGACCCATCTTCCAGAGTGACCTCAACTTCACAAAGGACGCTGACAAGGTCAGTATAGTTCTAACATCAGGTGGTCAACATGTGATGCTCGTAGAGTTTGAGAATAGGAGAACCAAGGTACTATTTACCCATAGAGTTTAGTGTTTCAACTGTAGGTCGGTATGTCCATTTCAGATCTGCGTCAACTGGGAGGGCTTCCACGACCCTGAGTCAGGCATTGGCTACTACGACATCACTGTGATGGACGACCAGGGCCAGGCTGTCTCGGAGGTTGTCAGTGTTGGCCACACCGTCCACGAGACCTGCGTCACACTGGGTGACACGCGGCATCTGCAGCACCAGCGACTGTACTCGTTCCTGATCACAGCGTACAACGCAGGACACAGACAGCTCAATGTGTCTGCTCAATCTACTGGAGGCGAGTGATACGCTTAAGCTTTCCCACCGCCGTTACCAGCTAGAACGTGAGACAAGTATAGCTGGAACTCGCTAATAGATCACGTGTCGTGTAATCTTTCCATCAAGTGACTAGAGCAAAGAATACATTCAGGAGTAATAGTAGTTCTGTAGCTCTCTACCTGAGCAACGTATCACTTCAGATTCATTGTTGCGTCATATATTTAATATGAATATTCAGCTAATAATGGCCTACGTGACACAACTTAATACTCATTATTTGATGAATTTGGGTATGCACAACAACAAGGAATAATTATGTATAACACATACTAGCATGTGTGTCCATGTCCCTCATTGTATTCTGGAGTTATGTTGTATCTTCATCCACAGTTCTGGTTGACCTGACACCACCAGAGGAAGGGAAACTGATAGACGGACGCGGTGACACATTCACAGATCTCAAGTTCAGCACACACGTGGCAGTGGTAGGTGCTATGTGGAAAGATTTCCACGACCCAGAATCGAAAGTCAAAGAATACGCAGTGCAGATACTGAGAACAAGGTGAGCATCATTGTATATACTGACATAGCTGCACACACGTTTGATCTATACATCATAGTCCCATTACATAGCAGTCTTCTCAACTTGAATGTATTATACATCATTTTCTTAAACAGTTATTGGTTTATTTTATTGAGCAAAACCAATCTATGGGCAGGCATACGAAGTCATGAAGTTTAACACAGATTTAAAGTTGCAACAGGGGAAATACACAACAATATTGTGACCTAGCTATAGTATTTTGGAATTAACATACTATTTCATATTACTTTTGTCTTGCATATGTGTACATTCAGTCTCATCCTTTCATCCTTACAATAACTACAAGACAAGTTTGTGTTATTTTACACATAATCAGGAGGCATGATCTTAATCTATATTCTAAATGCACTGTTAAAACTATTCCAGGGGTAAATCTAAGGAGTTCGAGATACTGCGTGACTGGGCGGTCTTTGACGAGACTGTGAGCGACATGGAGTTGCACAACATGCACCTGGAACACGGCGACGTTGTGAAGACGAGGCTGAAGGCTATTAACCACGCCCTAGGGGAGGTTCAACAGGTGACTGACGGCTTTGTTGTGGACCTGACCCCACCCAGGATGTCGTTCATTGGTGACGGGCGTGTGACACAACAGGATGCCACTTACCAGGTGAGATAATGAAAGACACTCAGTTATGTCTCTTATGTATGTATCCACCAAACTGGGGCCAGTTCCACGGACCAATCGTAACGTTACGAGAGTCGTAACTCCTATCCGTTGACATAGAGTTGCTAAGGAGTTACGACTCTCGTAGCGCTACGATTATTCTGTGGAAAGATGGCCTGGACTACATAGATCATCAAGTCATCCCAGAGCGGAAGTCAGTATGGTTATGGTCTACTCAATGTGTTTCGTTTAATGCTGTAGAATCAACATAGCTTGGCACCATTCTGTACATGATTGCATGCATTCTGAAGTCAATATACTGGAGCCACGGTAGTTTACTGAGTATACATGCAACATGATGAGATGTTCAGTCTTAGCGTTACACCATATGAACTCTTGATGCTATCTGGTATTTCAGGAGGCTGATGATACGATCGAAGCAGTGTTCAGTTTCTATGACAATGAATCTGGGCTGGATCACTTCCGGTATCAGATCTATGAGCTTCAACATGGCTCAAAACATCTCATATTTCCAGGTAGGTTTGCATGGACCACAGGTACTGTGCATCATTCATGCCTTCATCCACCACAAATGACATTCGTATATCTAATTAAATGCATCATTTGCTTGTTGAAATTTACCGTCTACTCGCAATATCAGGTGGTAGTCATTACCTTTATTGGTTATAATAAACCACCTCATATTACACCTTCATCCTACTAAGAAAATTGACTATTACCAAATTGACTTTTAACTATCGAATGCCTTCATCCACTACTTATAGAAATAAATGTAATTCTTACACACTTACATGGATTCCAACACAGTATGAACAACGATCATGTAAACGCCCAAGCAATCTAATACTGTATGTCCTTAGTAAAACCGTTACAGCAATGTAACGCCAGCCAGTTAGGTATACAGATGTTATGTATTAAACAGTTACTTATTGGATATTAATGATGGTATTACACACATTAGTGAGCAGCGAGTGGGCGACCCTGGATGACTCGCAGTCCACTAGCCTGAAGCAGAGTGGTCTGGATCTGAAGTTGGGAGCAATGTACAGTGTGAGAATAGGCGCCGTAAACAGAGCAGGAGCCATAGCCACATACGACACCAATGGAGTCCTCCTGGACAACACTGGGCCTCAGGTATGTTGTTATCGGGGTACGTTCCGATCGTAGTCCTTGTCAAAGACATTCGTGGAAATTGTTTTATCTGAAAATAGGAAAGGCAGAGATGTTGAAGTGCCAATTCTTCAAACATGGAAAATATCATTAAAAATCGAAAAGATTGCCACGAAACGTCTTTGACAAGGACTGGTTCTAGTGGATACGTAATGCAGGATGCTTCGCTGGAGTGTTCGTGTTCTATGTCATCCGGTGTGTCTCAACATGAAGCCTGTGACTTTCACTTGCATTATAGGTGTAGGTGCGGATATTCTGAAATTGTCATAGTATCTTCTGAGTATTGCCACTTTCAGATGCATTGGGTGTACGTGGGGATATTCTCAGGAAACCAGGAGGAGTTTATAGACAATGTCGTCCTCCAGTCAGATCAGAACGGAATCAAGACGACATGGTTTGCGGATGATGACGAAAGTGGAATATCCAACTACATGTTTGCTGTCGGTACCTCATCAGGTTCGTGCACCAACCTCAAGGGGCTTGTTCCATAATCACAAAATTGTTCCTTTCAAGTCTCGCACCATTTAACAATACTCCGAATAAAATCTCATTCACTGCGCTCCCACATGCAGGTGAGACGGACATGCTGGATTGGACAGATGCTGGTGCGTCCAGGGACCACTACATCGACAAGCTGGTGTTGAAAGTCACCAATCCGGATACGATGATCCCGCTGTATTACGTCAGTGTTAGGGCTAAAAACGGCGCCGGAATCGTAGGTGACGTTATGACGTCACATCCTATCCGTGTTGTCAAGGAGGACGTGTCTGGTAAGATTGACGCCCTGACTACTCCGGTCTGTTTATTACCATGTCCATAGGCCACCAGTATGTGGAGTTATTTTGACGTGACATAATCACATACAATTGACGTACGTGGACATTTGACAAGACGTCAGCGGCATTTTCTGGCAGTAGAAAGGCAGCAGTGCAACTGTACTCGCAGGCAATACGTGTGTTCAACCCTACTTAGATTAAATATACCGTATTTTAGTTGATATATCTTGATGTACTGCTTGTTGTTTACTAAATGTCGTGCAATAATTGACTGCTCTGATGAATTATGGGAATACTCACTTCTCTCATGTGTACTTAACTAAACAATACGGACTCATCCAACACACTTCATCCATACTTGTTCATCCATTATTTGTCATGGTAGGTGTTGTAGTGGACGGAGCCGCTGCAGTAGCTACAGACAAGACTGAAGACTCACAGGATGACGTGGACTACCAACTGGATGCCAGTGTTGTCACAATGAGGTTTTACGGATTTGAAAGTGATGAACACGGCATCACACATTTTGATTGGGCCATCGGCACCACAGCGGGAGGGGAGGAAGTGCAGACCTTTATTACATCCGGGCTCATACACGACGAGGACGAGTCCAATGTCCGGGGTAATGGTGAGTATGGTGCTAGCACACGGGTCTAAATGGCGTGTTCTTAAATCTTGGCTTCGCAATGTATCAGATATGAATTAAGAATTAAATTTATTTCAATTCTGTTGATATCATGCTGGATAAATATGGTTCTAAGTTTCGCTTTGGTTTCGCTCACTCGCCAAGTCCGGGTAGTACATATATACTCAACACAATAAATTAAGGGCCTGCACATTGTTTTTTTAAGGATTTCTATGCAACATTGTAACTCTCAGGAATCTGGTAAATTGTTATTCCAATGTGTCTAGTTCTTGAAGAGAGCCATTCACATTTCTCTTTTATATTAGGACAATTAACAAAAGTATTTATTGTAAACATATATATGAAGGAATATCGAGCAAGGGTGTCGGACAAGCTATTGTTCCACTGAAGAGCGGAACCACCTACTACACCACAGTTCGAGGCATCACCAATGACGGAAACATCTTGCAATCAACGTCTGATGGTTTTATTGTGGACCAATCTACTCCGAAAATCAGTATCAAGAGGTGATGATTGCCAATATTGAGTATAATGTCCATTTATAGCAGCAGAGGTACATATATCCCAGCTTAACGTTTACGGGTAATTTGAAGAGATTCCGTCCGAGACATAGGACATAAATTACTAGACAGTGCTTGAATATAATTCTTGAACGATACATGCAAATCTATTATTGTTTTTGTTGTTGGTAGTATTATACTACTATTATCATCATCATGATTACCATATTATTATTTCGGCATGTCTTTTGTTGGTATAACAAGTAAGAGGATTGTTGAATAACAATGATAACGAACGCCACTGGTTCACTCTACTTGCAGCTACGGTGGAGAACGAAACCAGAGTCTGCTGACGCCCACTGTGGAGATCTACCAGTACGAGCACGACTCCATGACGTGTTCCTGGGACGCCATTGACGTCGACTCGCCGATCACCGCCGTGCGCTACAGCATCGGCACATTCCCATACGGCGACGACCATAAAACAGAGACACCGGCGAGAAGTCTGACAGGCATTGGCGCACTCCCTGCTGGGATAAGTCCAACAGCCGACGGTAGATATCGTGTTCTGCTCATTTACATCCATGCCATATAAACACAATTTGGTACTCGTAAACGATTCATACACATATAAAGGATTGATACTAATGGAACTACAATATTTAGGAAACTAATTATTTGCATATTTGAGATCCTGGCTAATTCCCACCCTAATATGAATTATATGCGAGAATGGATCTCGATAATGTCGTACACGAATTCACAGGCCGATTCTGAAACAATTTTACACTGAAAGCTTAGCTATTAGCGATGTCATACTGGATAAAGATACAGAAATGTAATCATAATAATAAGTGTGCGTTCAAGCAAATGCAATGCATATGGTTCTCGCTACAATGCTTCTGTGATAGTAAATTATGTTCAATGTTTGAGTACCTCCCTATTCCAATGTAGGCGAGCCAAACATTGTGACCATCACAGCGGATAACTCAGTCGGTCTGTCAAACGCGGTGACGTCACCATCTCTCGTCATCGACATCACCCCACCGACAGAAGGAGTCGTTGTGTGTCCAGCCTTCATACAGGTATGCACATCTTTCAAATTAACAATTTAATATCTTGTCCATACAAATATGTGTATTTAACATTGGATGAGTTATGTGACAACATAGTTATATATATATGTAAACGTATGTGTCCGAGTTGTGTCCGCACGGGCGCACACACACACACACACAATAATGTAAAATAAATAAAATATAATACAACTTTAAAAATAAATAATAATTAAGAATATATCGGAAGTGATTTACCACTATATGTAGATAATCTGAACATACTCAGTGTTCAAGATGATATAGACATTACCGTATAACTTATACTGTATTGTCTATGGTATGTCTCAGCCAATGGCGGCCGAGGAGTGCACATGGACAGGCTTCTATGAAGCAGAGAGTCGGCTGGTGAGGTTTGAGATAGCTGTGGGGACTGAAGCTGGGCTGGAGGACGTCCTGTCTCAAGTCACTCTGCCAGGACATGCCGACAGATACCTGCTGCAAGGTATGACAGGACATGTCCTGCAATGCACTCAGTAACGCAATGCATTGTGGACACGTTTATAACCTGAATACCGGAAATACATAAAAGTGGAACTAAAATGACATTGATATGAAAGTACAGAAATGAAATGAACTAATATGTCATGTACAGTCATTGCGGCATTATACATTAATAATGCATATTGTAATGTCCCCACTCTGATCAAAGCGCTTGTTTTACTGTATGGTATAACATATAGCGATGATCTTAACAGTTCACGTGTATTGTTGCTCAATATGACGTAAGTCATAATTTTCTCTTACTTGTCTTTTTAAAATCCTAATCTAAATTCTAATGTTTCTTCCAGGATTTGGCGACAAGCTGTCACACGGGCATTCCTACTTCGTGAAGATCACTGCAGTAAACAGTGTCTCCAGAACCACCACCGTAATCTCCAAGCCCGTGACTGTGGACACGACACCTCCAAAGTCTGGCCAGGTGGTAGAAATCAGTTCCTCCTATCTGGTAGACGCCATGGATGATACCCCGCCAGAGGAGCTGAACGAGTACACGTGCGACGGGGAGTGGGGTGGGTCCCCTATACGTATTCGTGCTCTTTTTCCATCCTTTAATTAATTGCTTCGGTTAATGAACAATTCGTATATGATAAGGCGATGGTACAGCAGCTGAGTTTCCATGGCCATGTGTACACATTGTTTTACCTAAATCATCTTTGAAGGCGTGCCCTCTATTTTTATCATTTACTCTACCAGACTGTGAGCAGCTTGACGCAGCTTGTCAGGAATCTATGACAGCCGTGGGCGTAGCCTGGGCGGAGTTTGTCGACCACGAAACAGGAATTGCCAAGTGAGTGACAGCATGGATAATTGTACGCATGTGTTATTGCACTAGTATGCATAGCTATTTAATGAGTTAAGTTTACTAATGGTAATAAGTTTAATAATAGCCATCCATCAATAATAAGTTTATAGGAGTAATCGGACATGCTGGTGTAGATAATAGATACCCTCATTATACATGACAATCTATATATACAAGTCTGTTAAACGTGTCAAGAATATGCTGTTTCAGATATGAGATTTCCATTGGCCTAGCTCCTGGTGGCGGTGAAGTCAAACCTTTCTTTGAAGTGAAGGACAGAAACAAACGCTACACATTCGTTAGAGGACTGTCTCTACGCGGTTACAGCCAGGTAATTATGAAATACAAATAATATTAATATTTTTTAGTATGACCTACATCTATAGTATGACGTATACAATATCAAATAATATGTGCAATTATTAATGTGTATCGTAGTGTAAGACTGAAGGAAATCATCATGCATAGTGATAGTAAGGAGGTATCCATTGACTCATTGTGAATGTTTCAATTTAGAACCACGACTAACCACGTGCTCAAACTCTCTGTTCCCAGATATTTGTGACGGTGAAGGGCACCAATGGAGCGGGACTGAGCACTGTCTCCACGTCCAATGGCGTCTACATCTCCTACATCAGCCAGGGACTGGATCCACTCCAACCAATCGGCATCTGGGACGGTGATGACGTACGAGGAGATCTGTGAGTTCCTGTATTGGCTTTGGTTTTGGTGCCCATGAGCGTAGCACATTCCCTAATCGTACAATAGCGAATGTAATGCAAACATTACAGATTAGCGTGTCATACGGCAATTTACACCTTTGAATGATGTCCACATTTTGAGTAGTACATGTGGACGTTTACGCCTCTTAATGGTTATACATATTATAATTTCATATGTATTTGTACGGTTGCGTGGATATTGTATAAACGTCGATGGTTCCAAAAGATTGATAGCATCACTATGGTCCTCGGCGAGCATCTGTGTTTCTGTGAGTAACCTGGCCCCGAGATTACGAAACCTTCTTGAGTACGATTTCATGCTCAACTCAAAGATTTATTCACAATTCCCTATATAAAACTTGAGCTTGAGTATGAAATCGGGACCTGATGTCTAATCTGGGCAATATTGTCCTATGACACATCAACCTTGCAATACATTGATGATACCAACCTTTCTTGATGTTTCAGAGACTACCAGACAAGTCTGACGACTATCAAAGCGAAGTGGGACGTCTCTGGAGATCCGTGTCCTGTTGTTCAGTACAAGTGGGCAATTCAGAGAGCTGACGGGTTAATGGTACAAAATTTCCTGGATTCAAAAGGTATGCCTGGGTTTGTGTTACTCTGCGGAACCATATTCGCTCAATGGTGTTTATCTTGGGATTCAAACCAGAGTTGTCTTGATACGAATCGAACACTCTAGATGCTTTGCCATAGGTGTCACCGAAACAAGATGGGGAGTTTTATGCTACACTACAGTATACGATCAATAATAGAATACAGGTTATCTCTTTTCATAAAGAAATATTCCTGGAATCATTCTAGCTCACACTACTACATTACTGGACTCCTATTAGCATGAGAACCTGTTACAGCGACTCGAAGTGATATTATCCTGAACCAAATACTAGAATATAGTATGGTTCCACCGTAGACACGTCTGTAAATGTTCTCGGTGCTCGTACTGTCTAGGTCGAACCTATGGAGTGAACGACCAGCTGGCAATGAAGAACTCAGAACGCTACCAGCAACTCCTGGAGGTGACGACGTCTATAGGCTACACGTATACCATCCGGTCTAATGGCGTCACTGTCAAGGACGACCCCCTGGTGCCAGGAGAAGTCAATGATGGAGAGAAAACAGGATTCGATCTTCAATATCTGCCTCACTCTTCTAAGATCAGTGCCAACTGGGATGGCTTCGGTAGTGACAGCAGAACGTTCTCCGAGACGTCAGTGCTGGAAGCAGGTTAGAGTCCTTCACGAACCACCATGCTACTATAGTGCCAATAGAGTTTGTCTTTGTGCATCCCATGCAGGCTATTGCATAACGTTATCTTATGCTTCTCCTGAAAAGCTCAAATCTAATGCTCGATAGAGAACATTAATATTTTGTCAAGATGCATGCGTAAATAATCTACTTATCAATATCCTATCTATTTGACTGTATTTTATTTATTTATACATTTGGTAACTTCAGATGACACCCCTGCACTACAAGATAGAAACCAGTTGTCTAGTCAGGAACTGGTGCGTTACCATGTAGCAGTCGGAACAGATCGCCGATTCCCCAAGACACGTGACAACATTGTTCCGTTCACCGACGTTGGCCTCAACAAATCTGTGACCTTCTACGACCTCCCGCTTGTTCCTCTTGACGCCGTCTATTATTTCACTGTCAGAGCCTACAGTGCGTCCGGGTCCTCCGTTGAAGTCACTTCCAATGGCTTCTCAGTCGGCTACGATGGCGGAGTTAAAGGTGGCTAATGTTATGTTATTGTTGTTTCTTAGTGTTGCTGTTGTTGTTACTACCATTACTACTACTACTACTACTACTACTACTACTACTACTACTACTACTACTACTACTACTACTACTATATAATAATTGTACGTACATATCGTATTGGAACGCTTCTTCCATAGTTGGTGTAATACATTCTAATTATTTTTTAACATTAGGGTTTAGAGTCGCTTTCAAGATTTGTTCACTGATATCAGGGCTTGTCAGTTTTAGGGCAGAAGGAAACCCACAATACCCGTAGCGCTGAATGTTGCAGTAAACCTGCGAGCATCGGCTGGTACTGACAAGACCAAGGATGATAACTGTATTGCC
>JAUTBT010019730.1:0-21376 GCA_032361225.1 Lepetodrilus schrolli
TAATAATATCATGTGTACTTTTAAAAAAAGAAGACAAAGCAGCTCTTGTGTATTTAACCTGTGGCATCTGAAAGTGATGACCCATATTTTCACAAAGGTGAGAGTCTCAACTTTAAAGTGATTTAGCTGAAAGTGGTGACCATAAAGAACGAGAACATCTTGAATAAATCAGATCTTGTAAAATACCATCTCTTTGATCTATCAGGTCTTGTAAAATACCATATCTAGAGTGCGATGTGTTAAGGCTAAAAACACTTTTTATTTCTGAGGGTGAAAGGATGGACATTCAAACTTTAAAGTTCCTGGTATATGCATCTTTTGCAAGATAATAGATAATTGCCTTTAAAATATTATTGAGTGTTCATGTCTGTACAGGCATGCAAACTTTCAAGTCAAAATATAATTTCTTTCTTTTTTTTCTCTCTTTACAATAAAAAATATCAATGAAACTGTATGGAAAGTGAGTAACATTCAACATTTGTGGATGGACAGTAACGTTATCAGTCATAAACTTTGACTTTAGGACAAAATGAATGGTTCTGGAGAAACAAAAACAACCAGAAAATATAAAAATAAAAAAAATATTAAGATAATAAACTATGATTGTGCTTCCATATCTTTTGTAAGGAGTAAAATAGTCAACAATAATCAAAAGTTATAACCTTCCCATGCAATGATGTAGTCGCTAAGTTGAGTCCCTCAATTAATAACATTCTCTATAGAAATGCCGATAAATCTTCGGAAATACACTATGTAGCCAAGTGAAATTTGCTTGATTCCCTCACATGTCTAAGTGTCGATCATCCAACACATTAATAAACAATATTTCACACAAAATGAACTTCAGTACCACTAATCTCCGTAATGAAGTACAGCTATGTCGAAAGTAACAATGTTATATAATGATATAATCAACAAATACTCCGGAGAACAAGCATGTTGACATGACTTTCTCTCGATGTCCGTCATGTTCCTTAATTTCTGGACCTTTCTGACCAACAACAAGTGAAGTGAGTTTTCAAACAAAAGCATGGGTGGTGGTTTTTTAGCCACGCGAACGTATACATTACCTGTTATGGCCACGACCTCCATTACATTCTCCATGTACTAATTACCAATTTCTTGGAGAACAAGTGAAGAAATCGATGCATATTGGCCTTTTTTAATACTTATTTGTATGACCCCACCCCCCACTATAAATAGATCATACCAAAATGAGGCTTTCCCTGCAAGCACAAGAAATGGCTTCACCACATGTTGATGCGCTCCGTGACTCATACTGTCATTTCACAATTTCCCGAAATATGTCAATTTGCGGAAATGGTAGATTATCACCATCAGAAGAGATGAGGATCCCAATTTTACAGTAGGGTTGACAATTTCATTTACTGTTTGTGATTTGAACACGATGTTCCGATATTGACAATTCAGATTTGAACACGATGTTCCGATATTGACAATTCACAGCAGCGATGTAAACAGTTGCATAGCAGCTGATGAGTATTAAACATCCCGTGAAAACATAGCATCACCATACATTTTGGAAACGTAAATATTTCTTCTATTTAAAACTCCAAAGTTCACAAAAGTCTGCCCTGTCACAGTGGAGAAATTGAATTTCTTTAAAGGACGTGTGTTTTACAGTCAGGTGTGAGTGATTCGGTTGCTGTCCGCTGTCCGCGTCTTTCATAATAAGTAGTTGTGTCACCGCTAGTATCAGCAATATAATCAGACACACTAATACATCTAAATTATGTGTTTCCTGTATTAATGTTGATCTAATGAGACATACAAACTTCATGAGCTTCATATTAGTAACACAATTTAGTAGATTAGTCTAAAATTTCAAGTTTATAAAAATATATTTTGTACAACTAATAATGTTGCGTATTTACTAGATCTAGGACGAAAACCGTGATCGCTGACCGTGGCGATTTTTGAGATTGAATAAAATAACAATATACTAAGTGTTCACATTTATTGCTTGCAAGTGTTTACAGGAAGCCACGTGATTGTTCAGGTTTCGATAAACATCTACTGCACACGTTATATAACTGCCAATAGTTTGTACAAATGTTATACATGTATTTGATGTACACACTTTCTCAGTTTACCATACATTCAAATATTATTTTTAAGTATATCTTTTGCTATAACCATTGAAAAAGATATATTTTCCGAATATTTCAACAGTAATGTCTGCATTGACTACACAAAATTAGAATGTTTTCCAGCTGAATAAAGCCTACACCTCAACTTCTTGAGACCCCCATCACACAGGGACATTTTGTCCATCCAACATCCTTCATTAACTAATTTGTTAATTAAAAAATTATATATAACAACTTGTTTATTTTTGTCAATATTGTTTATTTTGTCTCTTATATATCCCTTTGATGATTTCAATGATTTTCCTCCAAGAAAATCTTGTCGTTAAAGTATGCAATAATCATGCCTTGAATGTGAAAGTGTATTTTAACAATTACTGTGCCATGTATTCCAATCTCAACTTTGACATGATATTATTGATAAGCCATTTGCCAAGTTTCTTTGTTGAGACATTGTTATTATTATTTTTTATTTAAATGATAGTAGCACGTACTTGATGTATAGTGAATACATTATTTTATTTGGTGATGGCCTGAAGATTAAAAATGTGGACCACATTCTAAAGGTAATTAGCCACATTAATACTAGATGATCATAATGATCATGTGATTGTGATATCCTTGACTAGATTCACCAGGTAGCCTTTCATCTTGTTCAGCCTGACCTATCTGTGTCAACTCAGTATGTAAGTAAAGCATCAATAATGTATCTCATCGTATCCTAACCATTCCTAATTATAGTAAATCAAGTTTCTGGAGTTAATAATTAAATTGTTTTCTCGTCTTCAAACTTAGTTTCAATATGTATATATATATATATATGAACAGAAAGTGCTATTGTAATTATTTATATTAAACTAACAATTTCACTATATTCCAGCTGATGAGAGGTATTTGCTTCTTTCAAACATTTATGTTTATTCATGTTAATAACAATCAAATTAATATCTGGAAAATAAAAAATTACACAAATATGCATTGGCATTAATCAACTTAACAACTGGAGTAATAAGGAAGGTTAATGGAGGTCAAGTTCGGACATATATTTCAAGTGTGAATGCTAAAATTGTGTTGATTACAGAATTGTTGATTTAATCAGAAAATAGTTATATTTTTAAGTGAATAATATTGATATGATGTGACTGGTAATATAGTTTGTGTAGAAGAATCGGACATGGTGAAATATGTTGGGAATTGAACCTGTAGAAAGAGGGCAAGGATGACAATTCTGCAACTCAGCGTGCTAAACCTCAAACATCATTTCACCCAGGTTCCTGGGCATCTCATCCTATCGTTTTTAAAAGAAATTGGTCTGTATACTATCAGAAGTTTTAATCTACCACCATTGCATCCTTCTATTGTATTCACACTATTTATTCCAATTCCATTTCATCACTCCCTGTCCCGTGTTCATTCATATACTTCACTTTTAATCAAACATTTTTTTGCATTTTTTTCATGCTGCCTTTCATTTTAACTCATTCATATTGCATAATTAATTCATTCATCGTCGCTTATAGGTGAAAGATTTCCGCTGTGACGTAAAACCATAATTAACTCTGTACAACCCGTCAGTGTAAAACTACCCACAAATGTAATAAAATCACACGTAAGTGTAAAAAGTTGATTACCCATAAGTGTAAAAGGCATTCTTAACCGTATATGTACAAAAAAAATAGAACCGAAAATGTAAAAAGGATTTGCCTCCCCTGGAATGATGAAATGTTACTACGCTCCATTGGGGGACATATTCCAGACTTAATTCAAGCAAATATTTCTTTTTTTAAATTTTGCACAAATCAGGCTCAAATTGCATTTGTAGGTGATTTTAGTGCTGTGTAATACATTTATTAAGTGCACTGAAATACTGATATTCCATGAACTCACCGTCAATAGTACTGAAAAATGATTCCACAAATTTCATCTTCCTGTCCATCATACATGAGAAATACGCCTCACGATGTGTGTACCTGTAGCCTAGGTATCAGTGAGATAGAAACACGCCTCGCGATGTGTGTACCAGTAGCCTTGATATCAGTGAGAGAGAAATACGCCTCGTGATGTGTGTACCAGTAGCCTAGAATATCAATGAGCGAGAAACATTCCTCGTGATGTTTGTACCAGTAGCCTAGAATATCAATGAGTGAGAAACATGCCTTGTGATGTATGTACCAGTAGCCTTGATATCAATGAGAGAAACAAGCCTCGTGATGTTTGTACCAGTAGCCTAGAATATCAATGAGTGAGAAACACGCCTCATGATGTTTGTACCAGTAGCCTAGATATCAATGAGCGAGAAACATGCCTCGTGGTGTTTGTACCAGTAGCCTAGAATATCAATGAGTGAGAAACATGCCTTGTGATGTATGTACTAGTAGCCTTGATATCAATGAGAGAAACACGCCTCGTGATGTTTGTACCAGTAGCCTAGATATCAATGAGAGAGAACTACCGTAATACTTGTAAGAATAACTTTCATGTACAATGCATGTTTAAATTTGATGCATTTGTGACATTTACGTGCAAGTTTAATCCACATGATCCCACTACCCATGTTAACTTATCTTCCTCCACTAGGAATTATGTTATTTAATAATCTCTGAAGAATTTAAGTAGTAATATATTATAAATGTAATCGATACACATAACTTTGCAATTACATTGGTCATGAGTGTGATCTACTCCTGTATCTGTAAACTCTAGTGCTAGTATTGTTTAATGCACACACATAGAAATCAGAGAGCAGACCGTAATGGTAGGATTTAGTAATCGATGAAATCCCTGCCACAGTCCCCATATCTGTGACTCTTCAGCATGTCTTGAGAACTAAGTTGACACAGCTTGACACAGCGTTGACACTCCTTAGGGAGTATCCATTACTTGGATCGTGCTTAATTTGTTCGTAATTACAGTGTGTCAAGGCTTCAATCTGCTGGTCAACTACAGTGTAATTTATGAATTGTGTGAAACTGAAGTCGGTTTGGTAACAGAGCGGGTTATTAGATAAGTGTCAGGTTAATGGTTGGAAACTATTAAGCTCATTGATCAGTAACCTGAGCAGGATGAGTAATGGACCGTATTCATGCTGTTCAACAGAGACAATGTTGACACGTGTCAAATGACAAGCAGCACAACCACATTTCAAATTTCATTGTCTATAAGTGCAGATTTCGGTGAAGTTATTAAACCAAGACAAGTGAGTCATTTTCTTTTAATATCTATCAATTAAACCTGGAAGATAAATTATTGTGTTGACATTTATTGTGTATATCTCATTTCAGAATTCAATACGGCACAACTTGTCATTAAACAAGTGCTTCCTCAAGGTGCCACGGTCAAAAGATGACCCTGGGAAGGTATGTTCCTTGTTTGTTTTTTTCTGGTGCCGCTTGCACATGAACCTTGTGCCAAATGACAGTAACTGCAAATAATTAAATCACCTGTTAAATTGACATCACCTGTTAAATTGACATCATCTGACTACTGGAACAATTGGTTCTGCAATGGCTACTACTAGGACTGCTAGATCCATTGGTTCAGCTATCACCAAATAGTGTATGGATTTATTTGAATTATTGATTCTACCATGATAACAATTGGTATTACTGGAATGATTGGTTCTACTGTAATACAATTTGACTTACTGGAGCAATTGCTTTTACTATTAACAATTGATTACTTGAACAATTAGTTCTGACATGTCTACTGGAACTATTTGTTCTACTAAAACTACTGGGAGCCATTTAGTGCACTATGCCAGTTGGTTCTACTATTAACATTTAGTTCAACTGGTAGCAGTCAACTCCTTGAGGATCTGATATGTACGTGACCTAGGTAGTCAACTTGTTGCACATCTATTTCAGGGGTCATACTGGGCTATAGACAGTAACCCCCCTGAGGACCCTCTCCCTGCCAGACATAAGAAGAGGCCACGGTTGAATGACCGGGTGAGTATAGCAACTGTGGAAGTCTGAAAACGCAAGCTCTCGTTCCACATAACGATTGTAACGCTACGAGAGTCTTAACTCCTATGCATTAACATGATGTTATGACTCTCGTAGTGCTAAGATCATTTTGTGGAACAAGGCCCAGATTATTAGTCCTTCATGAAATAAGTTTTGCGCCAATTTTCTATCTATGGAACTTGCCATAATCATCACCTTGGGTTTTGCATAAGGACTAGCACAAAACAAACTTGTTCCAAGGTTGTGCAGGACCTTCTGTATACTCCACAATCACAGTTATCATAGGGTTCTTCCACACTCTCCAGGCATCTAGTGTTACATTCCCCCTCGACATCGCAGTGCAAAACTGGTTTCCATCTCCAATCTATGATGCAAAGTAGTTCCAACAGGAGTTGAGAACCAGTTCATGACTGTGATGTCACATGACTTCAGGACCAAGTACAGACTGAAGTGTGTTTCTGGATGGAGACTCTCCATGGTCACAGACTGACCACCTGCTTTGTTTTCAGGTGTCACCGTACAGTCCAGAGCCCAGTGTGGGCGCCGTCATCAAGACGACGACACAAACACTGACTACAGCATCACCACCATCATCTCCAAATCAAGTCAGTATTTTACATTATATATATTTTTTTAGTTAGCAAAAGTTTAGCCAAATGTATTTCATGACAGATTGATAAATATGTCAACAGTCATGCATGATTTTGTATGCCCTTTCATTGTTGATGTTTGCCCATTAACATTCCCATATATCTCTTCATAGTTAATAATGTGAGCCTGATTGAAGTATGTTTGTAAGTTGTTGTTTCACAAAAATGTGAACTCAATAGTTAGATGCTAGGCTCTAAAATATTGACCATTGACCCAATGCACATGTTCAACTCCTATAATGACAGTCCATTCAGGTTATGCCTGGCATTGGGCCAACATAAAATATACTGGCCAAACATTATTCATGACGTCTTCAAAAATACCAACTTGTGGGATGTGACTGAGAATGTGTCCATTCAGCAGTTGTATTGTTCTGCCTGTTTAGCACTGCATCTCAGTTATATTGTTCTGCCTGTTTAGCACTACATCTCAGTTGTATTTTAATTAGGTAAAGCGTAACACATAGGTGTAATGTTGTAGTGCAATATTTAGTTTCACAGACAAGTTTTTATGTTTTTAAATAAAGTAAGGTTTTACACACGGGTACATTTTAAGTCTAATGTAGGACAAGTATACATCAGAGGAAGGATGAGTTTGCAGAGGCTATTTTATGTTTATTGATTCACGATCTGCCTCAAGGCTACCGTTACAGTAGATTAAATATTCATATGGCTGAAATAGGAAACTGCCTATAGCGTACTAAACATTGATTGGCTAAAGGATTAGTATTATTATTGCACTCTGTGGAAATCGTCTTGGACAGGTGCTGGTAATATAGGATAATATCTCACATCATGTATATTCTAGTAGATCATAGGCAATTATCTTAGAAACCAAGCAGTTTTAGTTATGCATATCTGTAAAAGTATTAACAATAATTCACGCATTCTTGATATTGCTATCTACATGCCCATCATCACGACTGTTCGTGAAGCTTCTGACGGGTTTATATCAAAATGTTCCCCCAAGTGTTTGACTAGCGACTACTTTTGTGAATAAACAAGTATTTGGAGAAGTGATTTGACATTGGACACAGACAAATCTGGCCTTCAGCCGTGAAGACAAAGAGGACTATTTACTGCAGTATTTACTGTAGTATTGCCACCCTCCACTTGGCACTCGGCCAGCTTGGGCCCTAGCACGTATTTAGCTATCTATGTTGAAAACTAGCTAAGAATTGATGTTGTGGGGCCATGTGCAAGTGTGTGAAAGGGCTTCTTTCAACTTTTGCAATTCCTCGCTTGAATGTTCTACCATAAAGGAGTTATCAATGTATTCTTAACAATGTTCTTCTGGCATGTTGTATTATTACTGCTGGGTGTTCAATTAAATAATATTGTGACCTATTTTATGTGGTCTAGGTAATCCAGGTACTGTACTTCTTTTCAGAACATCAGTTCTGGATCAGATATGGACATTAGAAATACACTTGTGAAATTTAATATTTAATATTTAATATAGTCCCAGAGAGTTTATGACCTAGAGTTGATTGGACTTCTTGTTGGATTTATCTTGTCCCTGCTATGTAGGGCAGATGTGGTTGCCATTGTTAAATATATGGTTTTATAACTTTGACCGCATAGGTTTAGCCTGAAGTTATTTGCCTGTATCATTTAAATATTGATATGTCTGTGTATCAGAAACTAGGAAAGCATAACTGGTGAAAGCTGCCAATTTGTTTGATGATTATGTGTAAAAAGTACAGCGAAGATTTGACTGAAATATATATATATATTATATATTATATATGTAACCAGCCAATGAAAATCGTTCCAGGTGTTATGCACTACTGTGCAATATATTATATTTATGTCATGAGTTATCTTGAACCATATGTTGGATATATATACACACACACACACACACACACACACACACACACACACACACACACACACACACACACACGCACGATCTAACCATATAGTATCAGATATTACCTAGAAGAGTACAAGATGTCATTTATTTGACATTTAAAAAATAATATCTGATAAATACATTTGAATATCCACAGATGTCTGGTATTACAAACTTATCTTCCATAATGTTCTGCTTTCTGATTACTGTTCACAGTTCAGTGAGTTCCTAGTTAACCAGTCGGTGCAGTGTGATATGTGGAATGTACTAATCAATATTGTCTGTGATTTGCAGAGTAGCTGTACCTACCCCGAGAGCAATGGCAACCCAGAAGATATGAACGCCTCAGCGAACCTCATCAGTCTTTACAAGTCTGTCTTTGAAAACTCCACAGGTATGCATGTCATGTATTATATAAAACATATTTTTATTAGCTGTTGATATATGAGTATGAATGGTTTGTATAGTTTTTAGATGCGGTCTCATGTTATTCTGACAAATCCTGTTACCAGTAAAATATCTGAGAATTAGCACACCTAATACACCTAATAATCTAAATTATTTTTCCTCACTTTATAGTTTGAGTCAGGTATCTATTTATTATTTAAAATATTGCAATATTATTGATTTCTTGGTGCTTATTAGCATTTAAAATATCATTTATTGATTTCTGGGTGCTTACCGATAATAGCATTTAGAAGACATACCGTAGTTCTCCTTGTATAATACGCACCTTTTTACCCCCCAAAAATGACCTCACGCTGGGGTGCACACTATTGAAAACCACAAAATTCTAAACATTTTCAAGACATGATCAAAACCGCATGTTGACCATTTTTAACCCCAGATCGCTATCAAAAGCTGACAAACATTCATGAATACATTCGTCTATTAAGATTAAGCAATCAACTAAATGTACTGTTGTGTTATTAGTTCAGCAAGGCTTCATCCCCTACAATGTGACTGTTACCATCACTAAAATCATACAGGCTCATTTTTTCAAATGCACCGATAGACGCTAAAACAATACACACATCTGTGGATGACTTGACCTAATTCCTGACGAGTGCCCTGACCTCAGTGAAGAGCTGGCGATATATTGTTTATCAATTAAGTGCTGATAACTGTGTAGATTTACCTTGTACCCTCAAGGCAGTTTCGCATGCTGGCTTCTCAATATTTGAACGATCCATTGATTTTTAAAGGAAAGATGAAAGGAAACAGCAGTATGCCACTCTTTTAAATACATGTTGAAGGATTACTGTCATGGATGTCTTCTAATAAGTGTTATAGTGAAGCTACATGTGTTTCCTACTAGCACTGATGTCAGGTCGATATGTTGTGAAAGGTGTTCTATTGCCAGCTACTGTTTTCATGTCAACAGATTTTAAGTGGAAGTACAGCATGAAAGAGAAAACAATATATCTAGCGGGTGGTAGTGCAGTGGTAGAATGTTTGGACTTCAGAGCCAAAGGTCCCGAGTTCAAATCCTGTCCCGGAAGCCCAGCATCAATGTTTGCGAAAGTTACCTTTCTGACGCCATATTGATAGGATGTGCTGTCTGTAGAGTGGCAATGCAGTTATCATCCTTGGTCTGTCAGTACCAGACTGTGCTCGCAGGTTTTCTGCAACATTCAGCGCTACAGATGTTGCATATTTCCTCCTGCCCTAAACTGACAAGTCGTGATATAATTGAAATAATCTTAAAAGCGACTCTAAACCCCAATTTAAAAAAAAAAGTTTTAAATAGCAAAATACATACCTGTCCCATTCCCTCCCATGCATTTACAAGTAAATGATACCACTATCATTTTTGTATAAGGAAATATGGAATTCAATTTTATAATGTTTAGTCAGTCTGATATACTTTACCAAGAAATGTTTCTCACAATGAGTTGTGAACAACAAAATGGATGTTACTTACATTAATTTACAATACAAAGGTTTAGTATATTATTTGTTTGTTGCATTTTGCTTTTCTTATTCCAGGAAATCTCAATGCTTTACTCAATGGCAACATCTCACAAAGTCAGAGTGCAACAGGTATGAAGTCATGGCTGACAGTTTGGCAACAATTTACCTTTTTTTTTTATTAATACGCAATTTTCAATTAAAGTCAAGTCAAGTAAATCTTATTCTCCACCACCCACGGTGGCACAAGAGAATATACATAATAATGATACATAACATTTCAAAATAACATGGTCACGTGCAACTACATAAATATACATACATACATAAATAAATAAGGTGGATGTACATTACACAAGTATCCGTATATGCGTACTATTAACTGTTCAGGTAGAAGTGTATATTTTACTTTTGTCTATTAAGGCATTAAATATTATTGCAAAGAATTTACTATTGGCTTTAGTTCATTAACTTTCTTAGTCAGTAAGATGCGGTTAAATGTGAGTAGGTTTGGGAATTTTTGAAAGTTTTCGGGGATTGCTAGTGATCTATGATAAGTAAAATATTCACATTTAAATAAGTAATGGAATTCGTCTCTGACTGCAGGCGAGTTACATAAATTACATGTTCTACTTTCTCGGGGGATTGATCACCACAATTAACTGTAGTTTTGTTCTATTGCAATTCACACAAGTATAAACGCAATTTTGTTTTGTTACAGGCATTCCAAGTTTAAATTGTTCCAGCAACGAATGGCTTCAAAATATCGACAGTTTGAAAGAAAGCATGCGATTGGCTGGAGCAGGCAGTGACCTCAGTAGTATTGACATGACCCATTTCCAAGGTATCATTGGGCCTCTGGGACACACACACACACACACACACACACACACACACACACACACACACACACACACACACACACACTTTTTTTGCAGTAAGTCACTTTTTGATATAGACTATTTTTAGTTATCGTGGCATAAAAATTGAAAATTCATTGAACCTAAACATAAATTTACAATTGGTATATATCAAGCCACACACAATGTATCAGAATACTCAATTAATCAAACATTTCTATATTATTTCTCATCATGTCATTGCACTGCTGCTATGCTGGTGTGGCTAGATCAATCACCTCAACATGTGTATGTTTGCTAATAGTGCAGTTTAACATCACCAGTATCATGGACATTCCATTGTGACCACACTTCACAGAGTAATCATCCTTCACAGAAATAATCCTTCATAGAGTAATCATCCATCACAGAATAATCATTCTTCACAAAATAATCACACTTCACAGAATAATCATCATTCATAAGTAATTATCCTTCACAGATTAAATCACACTTTACAGAATAACCATCCTTCATAGAATAATCACACTTTACAGAATAATCACACTTCATAGAGTAATAATCCTTCTTTCAGTGGCGTCTTTGGCATACAATAATAAATCTTACTTTTGTGTAAAATCAAATAAGCAGTATCAATAGCATGGCAGTATCCCTTGCAGATACTTTACTACTAGTATTTCTATTAGAGTATCAAAGTCATAATGGAAATGCACATATAGATATGTTTTCTGGTTAAGAATGACTTCATAACAATGGGAATTAATTAAAAATTCTAAATTTCCCATTGTTGCCACTACAGTTCAAATGGTCACTGTACAAGACTAGTTAAGCGGTGTGTATATATATTTACCAATACAAGACATCTCGCCTAATACAAGCCATCTCACCTAGTACAAGACATCTCACCTAAGAAAGTCATCTAAACATTTCAATCCACATTCATGATTATCTCGCCTAATACAAGCCATCTCACCTAATATAAGATATCTCACCTAGTATAAGCCATCACCAAGTACAAGACATCTCACCTAATATAAGATATCTCACCTAGTATAAGCCATCACCTAGTACAAGATATCTCACCTAATACAAGATATCTCACCTAGTATAAGCCATCACCTAGTACAAGACATCTCACCTAATAAAGTCATCTAAACATTTCAATCCACATTCATGATTATCATAGCACTGGACAAACATCTCCGTATACACTTACCACGGGCATGGCCATTACAAACTCGTGCTAGCTGGCTCACTATGAAGTACACTAACAAGCTGATGTCACTGTCACAATACCCCCAGTCATGGAAGCTCAACAATTATATCACTTTTACAATTGGACAAGAAATTATCTTTGAAAAGTAAAATCTAAAATCTAAAATTCTGATACTTTCCTATTTGATTATCTGAAAGTAAACCCAATGGAAGTTCTGTGACTGATGGAATATTCCATGGTGACATTGACATCCGAAGGGAACCATGTGTGGATACCTTCTGCCTGTGTTCTTCTGCCTGTGTTCAGGTCCGTGTTCCTGCTTGACACTCGCCATCTGCTTGCGGTTAGCATCACGCTTGGCTACTAACACTGACCATAATCATTATATAAGATTTCTCTTCTTTGCGCAAGCAGGCCTCATGGAGACCATGAAGCAGGAGGACCCTAACAACTGGCCTCTGAAGCCGGAACAGTTTGCCGATCTGGCGTCCTCGCTCAACAACTTCTTTAACCAGTCCTTGCTACAGAGTCAGAACCAGTCCAGTGCTGTGTCAGGTCAGTTGTCTCCAGCAGCCATGGTGCTTTGTCAGGTATTCTTAGAGCTGTTCAGTGGCTATTGTGCTGTCTGGTACCCATAGTGCTGTGTCTGGTTAATACCTCTAGTATTGTGTCTGGTACCCATAGTGTTGTTCAGTGACCATAGTGCTGTGTCTGGTTAATACCTCTAGTATTGTGTCTGGTACCCTTAGTGTTGTTCAGTGACCATAGTGCTGTGTCTGTTACTTATAGTGCTGTGTCTGGTTAATACCCCTAGTATTGTGTCTGGTACCCTCGATTAGCACATCTAGTTACCGATCGTAATTGTCATTTTGTTTACTATTTCCATATAGTAGCATCTATAAATACATGTAGTCACACACGATCAGAGCTAATTACTGGTTATTTCAAGGTAATTTGGTAAATTTTTTATAAATACTATGTTATTTTACATGTTTGCACATAATATATGGCAAAATTAGGAATATTTTTAGAAAAAAATGGCAAAAACGTGTAAATAATGTGCATATTCAACTTTCCATTAGATGATAAAGTGTGATATATTGAGCACTGCGCATGTATTATACCTGAAAATATGCGCTATTCATTTGGTTTCTAGTCTATTTTATTATTTTTTATTATTTGTATTATTATTTCGTCACATATGGTTGAAAGATTCCCCTGTGATGTAAAACAATAAAACACTGTATTATTATTATTATTATTATTATTTCAGGCACGTCGGCCAACAACTTCTGTAACAGCAGCAACTCTTTGAGCAGCGCAGGTGGCCAGATGACGAGCGGAGACGGTGGCTCTGCCTCTGTTAGTTCACCCTGCACTCCATCGGTAGAACTTGCCTACATTAAGAGAGAAAAGCACAGTGTATGTGTACACCATCAGACAAACCTAGGGCTGTAGTTATCTCATGGGTCACTGTGCTATCTTGGGCTTTACCTCAGGTCCCTAAATTGCCTTCTCCCTTCTGGGCCAATCACAACAAGCTTACTCTAATGCTCCTATTAATTCCAACAGGAAAATTTCATTATTTTGTAGCAGAATAAGAACATTGAAAATTAGTAGCAGAATAAGAACATTGAAAATTAGTAGCAGAATAAGAACATTGAAAATTAGTAGCAAAATATGAACATTGAAAATTACTGGTGTTCATATGTGTAGGGACGGCCAAATCAAATTGTGTACGTATATTATGTACATTTCTTGGTACAATTTGGGAGATCAAATAGTTTTCAAATAGTTTTAAAATTACAATTGATAAAACTTTGCATATTACTTTTGGGGAGTCTAAAATAATGTTGTTTTCGGCAAATGAAATTGGAAGGAGCATTATGGTGACTCCTCTTGTGGACCAATCACAATCACTGATCTATATATAGTTTATGGTGACCTTCAGTAGGGAGAATGTTAATGTCAAACAGTGATAGTTTTCAGTAGCTGATATGGGTTTTTCTCTCTTATCTATGAAAGTTATTTCTATACAGCGTGTGGAACTCATGATAATAATAATAATGTGCACATTTATTTTGCGACAAATTCACACTCAAATGCGTGCGCATCATTGACACTGCTTCCTTGGGGAAAACTCTGTGCATTCATTCTTCTCTACTTGCTTGTCTGGGTATTGCATCGCTCAAAACACAAACTTTCTGACTTTAAATCCTGTCAAGATATTCAGTAGTTTTCCTCTTTGACGACATCCAATCAAAGGTTCAGCATACTCGTATATGTAACTCTTCGCTAGTTACTGTAAAATTATCTCCCTTTGTTGGATCGTCACGTATGGGTGAAAGATTCCCGCTGTGACATAAAACAATAATCCACTCACTCGTTCACTCGTCTTCACCGTTTTACGACTAACTGATTTTCCAGCTGAAATCTGTACCCAAAGTCTCTGGTCATAGTCACCACTCATTAACCCTCTTGAGCTTGGTTTTATTTACTGCTTTAATTGAATCATTTATAAGTAGCATGTGTAATCAATGCTGGATTTATTTTCATTAACTCCTCAACTAAGATTCTTGAAACTTGCCTGCCCTGAAATAACTTGGGCAATTGAAGAGAATATGATTCAGTTTGAAATCCTACATCTAGATTCAACAACATTCTTAACATGTTTCCTTATATATTTTAATTATTGATTATAGAACTACTTGTTGGATAATCTTTGTAATTTTACATCATATTTCCTATTGCCATGGTAACAGTAACCGTAATCCCTGTTGATGTGTTTCAGAATGCCTCCGAGAGTTACTCCTCCTGTCAGACCGTCGTATCGTTGCCATCAGTAACATCGTACCATCAGCCGGAAGAGATCGATGATGACTTCAACTGGGACAAGTTGCTGTAGCCATTACACCTGTATCACCTCATCCAATCAGATGCCTCATAGGAGATCATGTGACCTCAGTCCCGGTCATCACCATTATCACACATTTGTCAATATTCATTACTATTCTGCTATTACTGGAGAAATACCCTGCTCAGAAGGTCCAATGTTAGGTTCTCAATGTTTTCCCAAAGGTGCAATGTGCTTGTAAATAGATGTTGTTAGGTTTAAGTTTAAGAATGTTTTTATGTTGTAGAAGAGATAGCTATATATAATAAGACTTAATGTTATACAATTGTTGCCTTTTAATGTCTTTTGTTCTAGAGAATTAACTTTTAACGTGAAATGTGGTAAACATATATGATTTGGATTTTTTTTTAACATTGCAATATGGTTAATTTTTGTCCTTACAAGGAAATAATGGGTTGCCCTTCAGTGATGGCTCCAGTGCTTTTCAGGTTTGTGTGTTGTGCTTGAAGTCCTAATATGGTTACATCGTATCCATCAAACTGTTTGTAATGTGTGTGTTTAGACATAGATTAGTTGCAAGTTTTTATCAATAGTGCCATCAGATTTAGTTTATCCCAGTAAGGGTGAAAATTATGGTTACAAAATCATTCTAGATTGAGACTATGGATGACATATTGAATTATGATATATTTCTCTTTTTTTTCCGATCATATTATATTTATAACTAATTAAAGCTAGATAGTTATTATTTCAATAAAAATAAAAACATGTGCCACTCAAGAAAACTAAAATACAATGTAACAGGCTGTTTTTGAATTTTATTTGAAATAATTCTGCTACACGGCACATGAACTTTATTATTGTTGCCCTTACTATGGATATTTTAATTGTAATAGTATATATATACATAATAGGTGATATCTACATAGTAGTAGGAAGATTGTGAGAGGACAACCCACTCTTTACACACAATGATTGGTCATCTATAAATCGGTGAGATTTAAAATTGACAACATTGGTATATAGTACATTATTCAAAACAGGTATCCTCATCCTTTAACTATAACAGGGCAGGGCTAAACTGTACTGTACTACACTATATATAGACGTAGACCATATTCTATTTGTTAATTAATTCAGTGTAACACTTGTCAAAGCTCAACATCTTCTACAGAGAGTGACAATGTTACACAGGTAGTAGGCACAGTGGTATAACTGCACGTACTACATAGGAGTAATAACAATTGAATTAGCGATTTAAATCATAGTGGGAATATTTCACCCATACCCGACAAGGTAATAACAATACAGTGATAACAAATATGTAATAATGTAGTAATATAATATTAATACCAACAAATATTAATAATTATTAATATTATGGACTTGTAACTATGTGGAGCTTTTGTGTAACTGTTTTCCTTGTATGTTTATATTAGTCTAGGTTCAGTACCAACGGAGGAATTAAACTGCCATCATCAATACAACAAAACCATCTATAGTGCTGTGTTAAATTGAGAGGATGTTGTGCTGCTGCATTGTAGTTGTCCTGTCATACTTGTTCAGGTTTGATATTGTACAGTTTTATGAAAGAAATATATTGTTTGTAGATTGTGTGTGTGGTATAGTTATCTTAATATCTACGTGATAGCCTGCAGAGTTCTCTATTTTCATGTCTGTTTTCTGCTGTCCATAGATGATGATTTAGGTGAGACTGTGTCCGTATTGATGCTGTTAGTTTCAGCACAGTTTGCCAAGTAGAGATCAGAGAACGCTAATGTTAGTGGGATGAAAAATCGACAAACAAAATGGCACCCAGTTACGGTCTGCAACCTTTTGGGGGGGTCTTTAAATTATACATATGGCTGTTTGAGCTTGTATGTTGATTCACATTCATATATCATCACCGTTGTTAATATTTATATTTCGAGACGACATTCATATTGAATGAAAAAGACTATCCTGACTTTGTTTTTCTGCAAACTTAATTTTTTCTTTTTCTATATTGTGTATATACAATATGACAAGGAATATTTGGCTATATTTCTGTGATTGATTATTGTATATTAATATACGATATATTTAATGTATACATTTGTTATTTTCTCACTTTGTTGGACTATTTTGGTGAAAAGTTGACCTCGATATCCTAGCAGCACAGCTTGGTCTTTATGTAAATATCATGTACAAATAGTGTTTCTTTTAGCAAACTTAGCCAGGCATCTAATGTGTGTATGTTCTTCAAACTTGTTTGACATTCGCCATACATGGAGTGGTAATTCCCCATCATGGCCAGAAACCAGGGAATCGGTTAAAATTGCTTTGCTCTGCCATTGTTTATACCCGACAGAAAACCAGAATGATTTCAACTTGTCAAGATTCCATTAATATCTACACCACTCCACTCCACTCCACACCACACCACACCACACCACACCACACCACACCACACCACACCACTCCACACCACTCCACTCCACACCACACCACTCCACTCCACTCCACACCACACCACACCACACCACACCACACCACACCACACATTGTGAATACCTACCAATGTTTTGAAAGTTCAAAACCTTTATTGAATTTGCGATCTACAATATTTCTGACAAATGCCAATTGATTGATCAGTTGATCATAGAATTTATTGATCCAGGATGGATATCTGGTGTGGCAACATTTCAATGAATTTAGACACCATTTTCACAACATTACCATCAGATATTTGGCTACATTTAATTTGCTAAAAGAAAGATATTATAATTTCTATCAGTTTTCTGATCATTTCTTTCTATTTCATCATGTAGTGTCACATACAGGTTCACGTTGAAGTTAATGAAGAAAGTAGTCTGGAGGAAAGTAGTATATTTCATATACTGATTGACATTCAGGAATACAACTTGATCTCTGAAATAAACATGACGTGTTGTTGGAGCTTTGACCCTATGTCTATTAAATGTGGACCTATGTCTATAGCCACTGTAACACCACTCCCTCAAATTCATCATCACCACCTGCAGTTCTGGCTCGCCCCACTGCGGCACATACTTTTAGAAGATAACAGTTCAAAGTTAGGTAGGTTCCTCTCTCTTGTATGAAACCCTGCCTAGACTGCAGTACTCAGACTTTACTGTAAACACCCCTGTCTAATTTGTTACTTGTTTATTATTCTACATGGAATTGTGGTGTTTTGTTTATTTGTGCTATAACCTTTATTATGTTGAATTTCTCTGTTAATCTATCTAATGCAAATACAAATTTATAAAACCGTCCACCAATCGGTCACCAATACTTAATGCAATGTTACGAGAATATTCTCACATGTGGTCACCTGAACTCGCAATGTGTAAATATAAAACCTGAATTGTTTTTTAAACATATTTATTACATCCTTTTAGTATTTCCTGTTTTGTATCTCAATTTTGTGTGTGCATGAAAATAGATATTAAAGAGCTAATATATAGAGATACAGGTATAAGGTGAATGTGTCGTATTCATCTTCTGTACAGTAAAGTATACATATATACTTTATATCTCCCTCCCTCCATATGTCACATATTTACCCATTTACCGTCCACTATACTTGACACTTTATTACCTAGCGTTGTACATAAGGAATTAGTGTGTGCTGCTCTTGATCTCCATGTAAAACACAACTTTATTCCATAGATTATATTAATATGCATTGTTATTAATGTACATTTTCTTGAATATATTAGTCCCATGTAATGTTTTGCATAATATGAATCAAAATCACATTCATTATATTGTGCATCATAATACGAATCTTGACATTCAAACCCTACAGAATTTAGAGTTATTTGTTTTTTATGTGAAAGTGCATTTCTAGTGTAATCGTATTTGTATCTTTATATATATATATATATAAATTTATATATATTTATATTTATATTTATTATTGAAAATATGGTGTAGGATATCTTGTATTTATTTCATTGTACAAATACTACACTACGTTTAAAGGTGTGTTGACAATTCCAGAAGGTTACCATTTCAAAATCAGTGGTATATGTTTGAATTAAGAATTATTTGTTTGAAATGTGAAATGAACTACTTACATTTTAAGTAGTGTAAATTTATACCATTTTCTAACATATTTTATGTTAATTTACACTAAAGAACACTTGTAATTTATGTCCATTTTCTGTATCGGTTGTCTGTATTTTGTCCATTTACAAAGTGCTCCTTATTTTACAACACTGGCTCTATTTGTATACGATGCAAGTTTGTGAAGACCAGAAACTATATTGCAGATTCAGTTGATGTCCGTCCGCATCTGGCATGTCTGGATTGAGAAACATTCTCTTTGTCCACACTGGAGATAGCTGCAATGCTTATTGCAGCAGTTGTGTGATCATAAAATCTAGATCAGTAATATTGCAGCAGTTGTGTGATCATAAAATCTAGATCAGTAATATTGCAGGTCAAACATTGTATTAAGAAAACGCCATCAATCTCACTCTCTCTCTCTCTCTCAAATGTTTTCAAAAGATAACTCGCTGGGTATTTTCATTGTCATTACTGCTGAATGTGAACCACAGATACAATACTGTCTTACACCGCAGATACTGTCTTGAACCACAGATACTGTCTTGAACCACAGATACTGTCTTGAACAGATACTGTCTTGCACCACATATACTGTCTTACACCACAGATACTGTCTTGAACCACAGATACTGTCTTACACCACAGATACTGTCTTGAACAGATACTGTCTTGAACAGATACTGTCTTGAACCACAGATACTGTCTTACACCACAGATACTGTCTTGCACCACATATACTGTCTTGAACAGATACTGGCTTACACCACAGATACTGTCTTGCACCACAGATACTGTCTTGCACCACATATACTGTCTTGAACAGATACTGTCTTACACCACAGATACTGTCTCACTCTCCTGCCGAGAATGTCCTAAATTGTCAGTATTTGTTCCAACACAGGTCTCCAGATATACTCCAAAATATAAACATTTAAATTGATCCATATGTACACAGACCTGTATCTATCATTGATAGTGTTATAGTTTATTTGATATGCCGCCACTCTGTGAGGAACATTTGGGAAAATAAATTTGGATTTTACAATATATTTTTACCTGTCCTAAAATATTTAACTGAATTAATTAAAGTCCAGTATGTCATTTTAATGAGGGAACATGTCAAACTGTTCATAGCACAATGTATATTTAGCATGATTCCATTCAAGGCAAATGTTTTGGGCATTCGGCACTGGTTTAGTATAATGAGTTGATGCTGGGCTGGTATTTGATGCTGGGCTGGCACCCTCGCATGTCATAGTATTTAGATATGTCACAGTCACAGGTTCCTGTGTAGATTATCTGGACCCCATGTGCTGAATGTCGCACGTTTAATGTAGAGATTGTTAGATGATGATGATTTTATATGTATATTAATGAGTTATGTGCTCATTTTTGCCATTTCATCATCGGCATATAATTTGATTCCGTCCTGTACAAATATGAACAATATTCAACCATTTTCTATCACATTTATCATTGTTTTAGCTCGTTCTTACAACAGACGGTTCACACTAACTATAGTTGTTGCAATGAAAGTTTCAACATTGTAAAATACAACAAATGGAATGAATAAATATGTGAAATATTTCATTGAAGTTGTTTTATATAAACCATATAATATTCGGAGCTCTGTATCCAGGGATTCATCATTCTTGAGGATTTGAACTTGGTATAAAGAGTTGAGCTGAATTGTAATACGAGTAGTTGACTGGGGATTTGCGTACGGTAATACCAGAAATGGAGAACATTGGAACATGTGGAAAAAGATGGAAAACAGCAAATCCTTTAAAGGCATACAATTGCAGGTTTGTTTACATATTTCATGGTCAAACATATTTTTACATGAAAGTATGTACATTTGATGTGTCTACACAAGTATA
>JAUTBT010019741.1:0-21374 GCA_032361225.1 Lepetodrilus schrolli
GATAGAGGGGTAGGGAGGGAGAAAGAAGATAGGGAGGGAGAGAGATAAGGGAGGGAGAAAGATAGGGGAGGGAGAGAGAGGGAGAGAGGGAGAGAGAATGAGGGGGAGAGAGGTGGAAGGGATGGGGGGAGATAGAGGGGTAGGGAGGGAGAAAGAAGATAGGGAGGGAGAGAGATAGGGGAGGGAGAAAGATAGGGGAGGGAGAGAGAGAGAGAGAGAGAGAGATTAATCATTAAGGTTAATTTTTCACCTGTTATAGTGATATAGATATCTCTGATGCATTTACACATCACAGAATCCATAAACCAACTTTTTTTGCTGAAACAAATTGTTATTTCATGGTTTTACTATTTAAAATATAACAATAATGGTTCAACACAACTATCAAAGTCCATCAATAATCACGATCTCCATGTATTATCACACTAATTATTGACATATGTTTACACAATCTTGATTCAGAAACATTCTATTTCTGCTTTTTAACAGGGCCCATATTCCCGGTGCCAAACATTTCGACCTGAACCGCTGTGTTGACTCCACTTCATTGATTCCTCGCAACATTCCCGACCCCAAGTGCTGGGCTGACTATATCGGTAGTCTGGGCATCTCCAGTGACACACACATCATCGCATATGACCGCAACAACAACAGACCATCCGTTCGAACCTGGTGGCTTTTCAGGGTAGGAGATAGGAAATGGACAGCATTAAACATGCGTATTTGTAATGCAATTTGTCGTGTATGGGTGAACGATTCCTGTTGCGACATTAAACAATAAATCACTGGCTCATTGTAATGCAACTTTTTAATGTAGTATTGGGAAATAATGTTAATTTGTAGCTGGTAGAACTATTGGGAAAAGTCCAACAATAAATTTATAAGTCTAAATGAATCAACTATGCTCCTATTTTTATGATCGGGGAAATATTTTATATTATCCAATTAATTTTGGTGTATGAATGAACAAATGGTTTTAATAAATACATGCATTATGGTACAATTCATTTGATTACATTTCATCCAATTTATTAATCATGGTACTTTTGATTGTTTTGTAATACGTTCAGATGTATGGACATGACAAGATATCAGTTCTGGATGGTGGACTGAGCAAATGGTTTGATAATGGTTACGAAGTTTCTGATGACGAGCAGCCAGTCGAGGTGAATATTGTCTTCACCTACATTTGTGTCTATGAAGAAATTCATTGAAACACTATAAAATCTACATACCATTATGCTATATGAATGATATACGTTTATTAGTGTTTAGAGAAATGTATTTTTATCGTTGTCATAGTTATCGCATTGTAATGTAAATACTCTAAATATTTTTCGCAACATATCCTGTTCTTAAAAATATTTGTAATATAGTTTTATTTACATTGTTCTAGTTGAACAAATAGTTCTCATTTACCATCCATTTAGTAAAGTAAGAAAATTGTTTGACCGACACTGAAAATAATCATATCTCTCTCTCTCTCTCTCTCTCTCTCTCTCTCTACTCTCTACTCTCTACTCTCTACTCTCTACTCTCTACACTCTCTCTCTCTCTCTCTCCAGAAAACTGTGTTTACACCGCGTGTGAACCCTAGTTTGATACGAGACTTCAAGGCAATGACTGAGAATGTCAAGACAAAAAAGGAGCAAGTTTTGGATGCTCGTAGTGCCAAAGACTTCCATGGAGAGTCTGAGGTACCTGAAGGCAAGAAGTATTTTATTAAACTTCAATACACACGAGAACTCTGAAGGCCAGTCCATACTATACAATCTTGTTTGACAAAGTTGAATTTAACAAATTAAATATTTGGTAATGTGGACAACGGACATTAGCAAACTTTTTATTTGGCAGACTAATTTAATTGCATAGAGCACTGTCCTATAATTTGTCCAAGTTTTGATAAATTGTCTTTGCATTCAACCAATCAGTGTGGTCATCAAAATTTCCATTTGAAAATACTTGATAGTGTGGACATTTTGTTTGTTAAAGTCAAATTTGACAAATAAAATTTGATAAGAATTTACTAACGAACATTGGTACATAGTAATAGTAATAGTTGTATATTTCAGGAATGAATCCTGGTCATATTCCTGGAGCCAAGAATCTGCCATACGAAGATCTCTTCAATGAAGATGGAACTTTCAAATCTGAGAATGACCTGAAGAAATGTAAATTGTTGAGATGATTTTGTTTATTGATTTTTTGAACTATTTAGTCGTAATCGTATTACGTAGATTTGCCTATCATGAGTTAACCACAGTTACTGTCTTCATGAAGTTTCTGATCAGTAGAGTTTGTGTGATCGTGCATGTTTTATAATTAGGAGTTCAGCATCACTTTCCATGTATGAATATGTTTATATTTTGTAACAACACAGTCGTTGCGTATGGGTGAAATATTCCCACTGTGACATAAAGCACTAATTCATCCATGTAACAGCACAAAATCCTATGATATCCACAATCATGAATGTTTCCAGTGTTTGACCATGCTGGGGTGGACTTGGGCAAGCCACTGGTCGTATCCTGTTTCGCTGGTTTGACGGCTTGTGGACTAGCTGCAGCCGGCCACATCCTCGGCAAAAACATAATTCCTATTTATTATGTAAGTATTCAAACATACTACTAGATGAGCAACTGTTCTTTATCAGAGGTATATCACAGAAGATTTTATTGTGAGGGCGGGTGGTAGCGCAGTGGTAGAACATTGGACTTTATTTGTTCATTATTACTTATTTGTTCATTATTTTCAGGGTTCTTGGAAGGAATGGGGTCAGAAAGCACCTGCCTGTTTGTGTGTGACTGGGAAATGAAATTATTCTTTACCTTGCCTCTACTCGCCTCTACTCGCCTCTACTAGTCTGTACTAGTCTGTACTAGTCTGTACTACAAACCTAGCATCACAGATATATTTTACAAAGTATTATCTCAGTCAGTATTTAGATTATTTCTTTTATATAGCTATTTATATAGAATTTGATATAATTCATGTAATAACATCTTTTTTAATGAAGTGTATAAATTGCACAAGTTTCTAATTATGCAAATTAGATGTAAATTAAATTAAAGTGTTATACTACTCCAGATTATGTCCTACCCAAGACATGTTCATAACAAACGATTTCATTGGACAGTTTTGTACTTTTCCTAAATATCCAATTCATTCCTAAACAATTATTCTAATTCTTATTCTACTTATTTTTTAACACTTATAATTCATAAAATCACTTATTCTAACCTATTTATTTAAGACAGTGAAGTATTTGTCATATGCACAAATACAAGAAATCATGTTATTTTTTATTTATATATACATTTTATTAGAAAAAGTTACTTTATGTTACATACGCATATTGCAGTAAAAGTTGTGCTTTCTAATTAGAGATTATTATTGATGGTTTATTAGGCTATTATCCTTTGGCATGAAACTTCAATTTATTATTTTGTCTTACCTAGCCAAAATATTTGGTCTAACCTTGCCCTTCTAAATAAAATACTATTTATTCAAAATATTTGGTGATAGCTATCTATATAAACAAATAAGAAATTGAAGGGTTTTTTTTTGTTTTTAATTCCATAAAGTATTTATCAAGATAATTTACCAATAGGGGCATCATTGCATTTCATGTCAAACTATAATTATATGCGACAGCTGACATGCCAAATACAGATGCTTTCTAATAGTTTTGTTAGTCGTCGTCTACGCAATGTATGCTAATGGTATGGTTTATTTTGTTATAGTCATCGCTTATGGGTGAAATATTTCCGCTGCGACGTAAAGCACTGATTCATTCATTCATTTTTTGTTACACGGGACGCACTTTTACAGGGTCTTACTCATCATTACGCTTCTTATTCAATTTTTAACGTAAATGTTTTAAGTTTTATCTATGTTATATATTATTTAACTCAAGATTCCTCTATCCTTCTCCGCTGATCATACGAGACTTTTTATATGGGAATGGTCAGGCGAAGGCTAGAGATCAACAAATATCGTAAATTGGTATTTTTCCTCACCCAACTGGGTGTGGACGTAAAAAAACGCATAACATTAAAATGTGCTCGTAATCACCTCACTTACCATATAGTAATGTGTTGTTGGATTATTTATTTGTTCAAAAACATGCATCATGCTAATAGATTGGCGTGTCCATCCCTGTATTCCATGTCCGAGCAGAGTACGGAGTAGGTCAGATAGCTAAACGTTGTGTTGGCCACTTTTAATATCGGACATTCGATTCTGGGCATATGCGATACCCGACAGGTATGGCCAGAATCGAATGTACAAGGGAACAACACAACATTTAGCTAGCTGAACTAGGTACAGAGAAAATACCTTTTTACGATATCGGTTGCTCTCGAGCCTTCCCCTCTGACCATATCCATATAAAGTCTTTTATGGTCAGCAGGGAAGGCTAGAAGAATCTTCAGCTATATATTGTTATGAAATATAATGTGCATATTACAAATGTTATCTCTGCTCAGCAAAAAAGGGTTGTGTTTATGAAATTCTTGAATTATGCCTTTTCCTCAAATATTCACTACTCTATTAGCTATGTACACAAAAGAGAAACGCAAGTCCGTGAAGTCATCAATGTTCACGTAACATTATACAGCTTTTCGCGATGTAAAACTGCTATGTATGACCTCTACTTACTATTATATCTTCATGGACACCATAAGCTCTCAAAGATTGATGAGTACAATGCAATACAATACTGTAAACCACTTGTATTATGCGTGGACATAAATTAGGTGCTTTACGCTCAAAGACAAATTGCACGAATAGTGAAGTCCTTAGTTTACTATTGAAAGCAGACGTAATATTGTACAATGAAGTGAGTACAGTAATAATACTGTAATAATCCTAACAAATGAAAAACATATATCCTAATTTTACGAGCTAGTGATCAAAATTGCTAATTATACTGTGACTCCGGTGGTAGGTCTTCAACGTCTTTAATACGGACTACAGTAGTTAAATACTGAAATACTTTTCATATAGTTAGTAATATATTAGTAATATATGTTTTTCAAAATATTGTTGACAAGGTCAGACATTTTGTCTTCATTTAAAAAATATATACAATAATTTCTAATAACATGAATACGAGGATAAATACACCTAATAAATAAACGATGTAAAATTGATGTAATTTGATATTATAGGAGAGCTTCTAATGTAATTGATTCAATGAAGCATTGATTCAATGAAGTACTGATTTAATGAAGCAGTGTTATATTGTTGTAACATCTCTGACATGAAATATTTTGTGGCTTTAACCTTCTCCCTGCTGGATTAGGCACAGGCACTGCTCTTTAGGGCATCTCCAGTTGCCTTTATCATGGAGAGGGTTAAGCACCCCACCTACTTACTGTTTTCTGTATAATGCAATCAATTTTTTACATGGAAATGAAAGATACTGTGAGTATCAGTTATTGTTTGAACTTTACTATTAAATATTATTTGTCGTCTTCGTTTTAATAGTGAAAGCAAAGACTACATGTATTACTTTATCACCTATTACTTTGTTATATTTCATGTTTGTACATGTACATTGTATGTCTATAGTCCTTCTCAGAAATTTGTTATCTCCCCTTGAAATATTATCTCCCTTTCATTATTCTCTTAAAAACATCTCTGGAAATGGTCATGTTCCAAGGGAGATAAGTCTAATAAAGGGAGATAACAAATTTCTGAGAAGGACTATAGTGCCAGTGACTGATTTCTGGACTGAATAAACCTTTGTTTATTGCCAATTGCAGGATTGTTTCAATTATAATTAAACTAGTTGACCTAACACCTGCTGAAACATAAACAGCAACATTTCTTATTATTAATAGGTCTTATGTGGTGTCATTAAGAAAAGTATCCTACGCATAATGTGATAAATAAAATTAGTGTTGTCGTAGTAGAATGTCTGAAATAGATAGCTTTACAAAATAAATTAAGATGCGATTTTCTATGCATACATATAATATATATTCAGGATATTATATCAGTCAATTTTTTAATATCTCATAATTTATATTTGTGACGAGGCCTGAAGTGTTGTTAGCCAGATGCTGATCATGTATTGATGCTGATCATGTATTAATGCTGATCATGTATTGATGCTGATCATTATTGATGCTGATCATGTATTAATGCTGATCATGTATTGATGCTGATCATGTATTGATGCTGAGCATGTATTGATGCTGATCATGTATTGATGCTGAGCATGTATTAATGCTGATCATGTATTGATGCTGATAATGTATTAATGCTGAGCATGTATTGATGCTGTTCACTTGTATTTGTGGTGCTATGTGCCCAAAATAATCCTAATAGACAGTGAGAGGTGCAAAATTATATAATCTTCTAAAACTATTGATGTGTTATATATTTTGAACACAATTATGGTATTTGGGTTTCAAAAGACTAAGAAATTGGATGACTAATTTTATTGTATTATATTTAGTTTATGGTTTTGACATTATTATTTAATTAATTAATTAACCCATTAATTAATTATTTATGTAACATAAAATTCACTGTTGATTTGGGTTGTGCCTTACATTTGTGCCTTGATGACAGATTTTACAGTGCTAACTTTTATCCTTTTAGCATATTCAAAATGGCATATCAATGTAATAAAATATATACAACAATTCTCAGGATTTATTTATATTTTTATCTTGCCAAGATACCATCTAATTAAAATCAGATCTCGTTTTGATCCTTAAACATTTTGAAATTCTTTTGCTAAACTGCGACATCCAAATATATGAACATCAGCTTCAGATCTGATTTTAATGAGATTAGTCCAGTTATTGACTGAGATGAGATTATATGATATATATATATATTATATATTATATGTATTATATTTCAATGCCACAGGTATTGCAGGTTTCCTCCTGCCATAAACTGACAAGCCATGATATTAACAAAATAATCTTGAAAGCAGCTCTAAACCACAATTCAAAGACCCGCCTATCTTGAATGTCGACACAGTTGTTAGTTATGCTACAAGTACAGTTAGGATTGTTGATATAATTATATTATTTTGCATGCACAAAACTAACAAGATTTCTTTATTGTGGACATACCTATGAATCTCCCAATTTTTAATTCCAAAATTTAAAAAATATTATTTAATGCTAAGAGCCCCTTCCCTGGTGCATTTGTAATTCACACCAGCTAGGCGTTGTATATTCCAGGCTACTTAATGGCTATAAAACAGATTATTTTTTTTAGTAAAATAAATAACTATTGTTTGTATGGAATCATTTTCAAACCCCTATCACGTGTGAACAAAAGCATGAATATTAATTCAAATTCTAGTGTTTGCTCTGCATTTTTTTTAATAAAACCATCAAGTCCTACATAATAAGTGGAGTGGTCTAGGTTGCAAGTGTGCCTCTTAACTCGGAAGTCCTGGGTTCGAGCCTAGCTCATGGTATCATGTAGCACTCTTCAGTATTAGCTCCAGTCCACTCATCTGTGAATGGGTACCCAGTAGCATGAGAGGGAATTGTGAATGTTAACCATCTAGTGCCTGAAATGGCAGCTTGGGTTGTATACTCCTCAGGGAGTTGAAATGGTGCAATGAGCGCATACTGGTTCATTGGACGGGGAAATAAAAGTAGAACTATGAGCGAGCACTATGTGCATACACATTATCATTATTTTTTTATATTAATTTTATTTTTTGAATTCTTACTGGAAATTAAAACAAAAATCGGTGCTTGTGAGACTGCGCATACTGTATTTGTGTTTGAAGTGGCAGTAAAATATATATCGTACAACAGATGTAGATCTAACTATTGACAGTTATTGAGGTCATGTATGCACATTAGTAGTGACATTAAATAGCAAGATCATGTTTACATAGGTAAAAAGTTGCTTATTATAATGGGTTTATTACTTATTCTGATTCCTAGATAATTATTTTTTCTTAGATTTTTTTACTAATTAATAAAATCAATGATGAGCACCATTTTGACAATTATGTCAGTTTTAACCATGAATTCCCTCATAATGTCTCAATCCTTTGGTTCACATCAAACTTGCAGTCAAAAAAGAAGATCAGTCTATATTTAGAACAAATAACTGTTGTTATATTAAGATCAGAGCACTGTTGACATTGGAGATACAGCATCATATAATGTTTGTAGAATATCTTTTATAATTTGCCTAGTTAATAATATTTTGTAGAAAAATATTTTTTATAATAATAAAAATGTGTAGTAGCTATTGCATGCAAAGATAGTCTTGCCACTTTCAGCAGAAATTCAATCGTTGATCATTAGTTCATATAACACTTTCGATGGTTCAGTATTAAATCAATGTATGCATATTATGACATATGAATAGTGATAAGCCTATATCAAACATGATTGGTATTGAATGCACTCAGCTAGCAATCTTTACAAATCCGTCTTAGCAAATAATCTTCCAGTAAGCCCTATTCTTATAACAAGATTTTGTATTATCGTGTTAGAATTGTATGCATAATTAGATTGACTTAAGATTACCCAGTCATAAGATTGTCTTCAACGTCCAGTTTGAAAACTAAAAGAATGTATAATTTAATTTAATTGTCTATTTAAAATGATCTAATCTAAATTTACAGTAAAACAATTGCTCGACATAAATTATGATAATTTTGTATTAAGATTCAGTGACAAAAGTCTTCATGGCTGATATATCTACAATATTAGCACTGTTATGGCTAGACCTAGACATGTGCATTATCTAGACCATTGTAGACATGTACATTATCTAGATCATTGTAGACATATGCATTATCTAGATCATTGTAGACATGTGCATTATCTAGACCATTGTAGACATGTATATTATCTAGACCAGTGTAGACATGTACATTATCTAGACCATTGTAGACATGTGTGTTATCTAGACCATTGTAGACATGTACATGATCTAGTCTAACTACTTACTTGCATACACACATGAAAAGGGTTTCTTTTACCTTTAATATTTAATGAGCAGACAAATATGGATCTTAAGGATGCGAGACTATTTAGGTTAAATATTCATCTAGGAATTTGCTGATAATCTGTATCATGGAGGATTGGAGCATTTGAATAATCCCACAACCTCCTATCGGGATATGAGGACCGGATGAGCACAAATCCATCACTTTATTTCTAAGTCCTACTGATTTAGACATCTTACACAATACACAATGCTATGTAATGGTATGCTACACAATACACAATGCTATGTAATGGTATGCTACCCAATACACAATGCTATATAATGGTATGCTACACAATACACAATGCTATGTAATGGTATGCTACACAATACACAATGCTATGTAATGGTATGCAGGACAGAAAAAACTTTAAATACACTGTAGTGACAGATATATAAATAGTTCCTATACAACCACATTTATCGCTACAATAGTTTTAGCTAACCATATTCTCATGTATTGAGCGACAACTGTGACTCGTGCAATGGACTTTCACTTGTAGCAGGTTCCTAAAATTACTCTTACAATCAATTGTAGCTACAACTGTTCTAGGTCTAGTTACACGACACTCTTGTAGGCTACAATAGTTGTATGGACAAACAACTGCCGTTACAATAGTTGTAGGGCTGTCTTATTCAGATAGCCTACAAGAGCTTCGTGCAACCCAATTACAATTGTAGTAGACTCTACAATTGGACTTACAACTATTGTAGCGCTACAAGAAGATTGTGCACCTGGACACAGTCGAGCAGCGGGGCCCTGGTCCATAAACAGTACGTGTCTGTGCAGTCTACTTAGTTCCAATTCCATTTAACAATATTTCAAATGAATTTAAAATAAAATTCTCCATATGTTTATGTGGAAATGTGCATGTATTTGCATGTATATTTGTATAATACATGTAGAAACAAACAAAGAATATTCATTTGAAATTACCACCAGATATGTTACATGTTACATGGTTGCCAGTAAAGGTAATCCAACATTGTTTGACACGGACAATGGCCAAAATCCATAGAATCAGATGAGCCAGCTTATCGTATATCTGTCAGTCCCTTGATCTTGTAATGTTTTCTGGGTGTACTTACCTAAGTCAGGACTCCTGTAAGTTCTACTTGATTACCAGGGACAACAGAAGAACCACCCTTGTCACTTACAGATTAACTGGCACAGTTTGTTGTCTATGGCACCAATAGCTTGCATCGGACAGTTGGTTGTGTAAGGCACCAATAGCTTGTATGGGACAGTTTGTTGGTAACTTATGAATTAGTAAATTGTAATTCATGAATTGTTGGATCTAAGTATAATGACTAAGTATAATGACTACGTATAATGACTATGTATGGGAATATTTCAATTAAGAAGTGCATTGATTATGTGTCTTGTTAGCATTAACCAATGTGACAATATATATCTCACAAAGGGTTGCAGCTTTAATTTCATATTGTGGCAGTCATTATAAGCCCCCACTTTATGATGTTTTGAGAAAAGCAATCCATGAGGTGTTCTATTTCAATAATTATGAATTGAAATTAGTTATGGATGCATGAACTATATAATTGTTTTCTGCAATGAAAATGTAGGGATTTTAGTCTCTTTAAGAAACACATATTTATCAAAGTGGTTTAACGTTTATCCTGTTAAAGAAAATCTATCATGTCTTATTGTGATTGAAACCACACTTTCTAGATACTGAGGTAATGTGTCTATACACCCAGTGACAGTTGTCATTATTGGATCAGTATCAGCCATGGTTCCAGGGTCTTACTTCGTCGCGTATTGGTGAAAGATTGCGGCTGTGACGTAAAACAATAACTCACTCACTCACTCCTGAGTCTTACTGTAATACACAGTTGTTCTCTCTCCCCAACTCACTCATTATCAACCTTCATGGCCCTGAGACTATGGAACCTTATTGGGTATGATTTCATGCTCACAGTCACATTTTATATGAGTGTTGAGCATGAAATTGTACCCAAAAACATTTCGTAATGTCATGGCCTGTATTAATATTATTATTGCTCTAGGGCATCTTTGACTGCCTCCAGTAGGAAGAGGGTTAACACTAATTTGACACTTAACATTGACATTGTTACATCTACATATTCATTCATGGATCTACTTAACCTGACATCTGTTTTAATTAATCTGAGACTAGTGCTCCGTTAGTTGGCATAGATCAGAAGTGATAAAACAACATGAATAATTCACCAGATGAACAGATAGTGATACAGGGGAGTCAGTCTTAAGTCGGACAGTTTGATGTTTTATTGATGACTAGGCCTGCTTTCAGACTGATTGTAGGTTGTGATGGTAGGTTGTGATGATGGTAGGTTGTGATGATGGTAGGTTGTGATGGTGGTAGATTGTGATTATGGTAGGTTGTGATGATGGTAGGTTGTGATGATGGTAGGTTGTGATGATGGTAGGTTGTGATGGTGGTAGGTTGTGATGATGGTAGGCTGTGATGGTGGTAGGTTGTGATGATGGTAGGCTGTGATGGTGGTAGGTTGTGATGGTCAGGTTGTGACATATAACTACAAGTAGAGGAAACAGAGGTCATTGAATTAAACTCTAGAGCTATTTCCTTGGAGAATACCTGTGACCAGAGTAATACTTGAGCAACATTATACAATATGTCAGTGATAATCTGTCCAGAGACCATCAGCCTGTTCTAAGAATTATCTCACTTTCGCTTGGATAGGTCACTAAGTACATTTGTTAACCATATGGTCAGTGTTCTTTGAACAGTAGGATAAACTCTTTGATTACAGCCAGTAATACTGTTAATCTTGTTTTCTCGTACATGTAACATGTACATGTATTAATCTGAGTATTACTTGTATGTAGAGCATGTTATTAACTCATATTTTATTATTAATAATTGGATATAAGTACCAGTTGTCTTGCTGTGACAATGTTGTTGCATCATAAACATTTCTCAATTCCTCTTAGTCATCCATATTAATTGACTTTTTTAAGCACCACAATGGCCAAGTTGAACGACATACTTTTAATTTCATTGCCGTAAGTGATGATAGACCTAATGAAATCATCTAATATTTATTTTTTCCCCAATTTCAATTGGTCCAGAAATGTATAGTCTATTCCAAATGTATGCTTATTTTCTGCAGGTGAGAGCTGTACTGTTTTCATACTGTCTAGTTACCAGTCTGGCCTGGTCTGTCCAGTTACCAGTCTGGCCTGGTCTGTCCAGTTACCAGTCTGGCCTGGTCTGTCTAGTTACCAGTCTGGCCTGGTCTGTCTAGTTACCAGTCTGGCCTGGTCTGTCTAGTTACCAGTCTGGGCTGGTCTGTCTAGTTACCAGTCTGGCCTGGTCTGTCTAGTTACCAGTCTGGCCTAGTTAATTATCAGCTGGCAGCAGATCAGGGCTGGAACCTAGATACATGTACCAGGATGAATAAGTGACTGAGTTTGATTGATTTCATGGTGTATTTTCCACATCTTCTTCGACCATCCATGTCTCAAAGGAAATATTCGGGTCAAATACAGTAGATGGAAAGTAGTTGGAACCAAAACCATTGATACAGATTAGTTGGAGAATTTGAGCAGTATCTATTGAAGATTTATGTGAAACCACTGGTACAGTACATGTATGTGATTACTGTCTGGAAGTCATTTAAATTTGTTGCCAGAACATCTGTCACAATTGACTCAGGAGTCAAGGCTTAATGACATGATGAATACAGTTGAACCAAGAATGACAGTTTAATGACATGATGAATACAGTTGAACCAAGATTGACAGTTTCATGACATGATACATACAGTTGAACCAAGAATGACAGTTTAATGACATGATGAATACAGTTGAACCCAAGAATGACAGTTTAATGACATGATGAATACAGTTGAACCAAGAATGACAGTTTAATGACATGATGACCACAGTTGAACCAAGAATGACAGTTTAATGACATGATGAATACAGTTGAACCAAGAATGACAGTTTAATGACATGATGAATACAGTTGAACCAAGAATGACAGTTTAATGACATGATACATACAGTTGAACCAAGAATGACAGTTTTATGACATGATAGCCAGTTAGTCATCCTACTAGCTCAATGTCCAGATCATAACTCTCTCATTAGGGTCTTGGTAATTTGTAGATCCAGACCACTTACAGGTGGGTTATGATCTCTTAGTGGATAACTGAACTTCACGATAGGGTGCCAAGAGAACTATTTTACAGGATGTTTAACACTCTCCCTGCTGGATTAGGCACATGCACTGCTCATTATGGCATCTCCGGTTGCCTTCAGTATGGAAAGAGTTAATCAATTAATGTATAGTTACATGTACATAAGCACCCATGCTTCTATCAACACTTCCATTAAATAGTTTTGATGAACCAAATTAAGTATGACCTATTGCTGATCAATATCCAACTTCTTTGAAAATCCTAAAATATATTGTGCATATTAGATCATACATACGCTATGATACATACAAGCCTGACGTTGAGGTTCTAGATTCATACTGCTGTAGTATTTCATTTCTAAGTACATGTGTACTTTCTGACATGTTTCCTTGAAGATCACAGAAACAGAACACTATGGAGTGTTCACCAAGAGCTGACGCACTCTAGAACATTACAAGGGGACATACACACTGCCTCTGTCCATGAAGTGTGGCTGTTACAATGCATCTGACATCACTGTGATACCACTGGATACTATTATTTACCAGTATGATTTCTGAGGTGTACAGGTTTTAACAAGCCAAAATTTCTCGTATTCCCCGAGACCGAAGGTCAATGGGTGTAAAAACCTGTATGCCCTGGAAATCACACTAGTAACAAATTTATCCAAAATTGTAATGGATTTACATACTTTTAAGAAAGCGAACTTCCGAATATTCATGCAGAATGTCTTTTTAACGTACGAGTCGAGGGTGGCCATCATGATGTCACAGTGATCACAGAGGTCACAGCGTTTAACTACGGCCAAACCGGGGTGCACAAGTTTTTCCAGGACATCTCTCAACCAATCAATTGCTAGAATCATTGCATATTTTGAAAGTCTCATGTCGACGCTTATCAAATTAATTATGTTACAGGTGATTGACATCTTGTATTGTCAGTGCTAATTGGTTAATGGCATGTCAACACTCATCACAATAAAAATAAAAATAAATTCTACATGGTTTATTATTTATCGATATATCTTGTATAAATCATGTCCTTTGTTCATCTGTATCAGCCGTGACTCATGGATCTTACTGTAACACGTTGTTGTTGAGGGTTCTCATCCCAACATAAACAGATCATTGTAACACCACTGATATACTGTGGAAAACACTGGAAAACCAAACTCACTCATTGACATTGTTTGACTATCATATTCTCAATAATGTGAATTTCAGAAAGAAATATCATAATTATAGACAGCATTTATACCTTCTGAGTATAGTAGTCCATACAATGACCAGTACAATATAAATTCTTAAATAATTATTTAAATTTTTTTTAAAATCAATTCAAATTTGCAATGTATATGAAATGCTAAGAGCCTTTAAAAAATTGTGACATTTAGAGAATGTACTATTAATTTCAGTCTTATCTATTCCATCAATGTTCTGAACCCAAGCTTCAGTGCATTGCATTATAATTACTCCAGGTGCCTCTAATGTATTAAACTATTCTTACAGTATCCTATACCTGCAGTAACATACATGTTAACTATCTACAAGATTAAGTCCATGATACATTTTCAAAAGTTGCAGATCTCATTCAATAACACATTCAAAGCTTTCACTGATATTTATTGACACATACGATTTGTTACCAATGACATTTCCAAGTCAGACGGCTGCTCGGCCATGCACAATAGATTACTTGTAGCGGGAGAAGCTTATATGAGTTGGAGAACGGACAGACCAACAGCATATAATTCTCCAGGCTGTTGAACTAATTACTTGATCCCAGAGTCGGCTTCTTTTCCCACCAACTCTTGCACATTCTGAGAAACTAAAGCATTACGTCATCACCACCGTCTCGTCGGGTTTTCTCTTACCTGCGCGCTGCCTGGCAACAAATCGTCGGGTGTCTACAACAAGAGGCTCTGAAGGCTCACACATTGTGGCACAGGATATCAGGTGAAGTCACAGGTAGATAGTCGGCTGATATGGATCGTAGACAAACATAGCGAGCTGCGTCTAACTTCAAGTATCAATCCTCTCAGGCTCGGTTTTGGATAGACTTGTCAACTCGCAGACAATCACCTATATTGTTGGCAGAAATATTGGACAATCGGAAAGGGATTTTTTTCAAGAATTATATTTTTTTTGTCTTGTCTAATTTTTTCAAGTGTAACCATGGATGGATTCCGACGTGCAAGGACCACGTACGATATGTACGGAGAGTAAGTATCACTATGATTAGTAACTTTAGTATGATTAGTGTGATTAGTAATGATTAACCATGATTAGTAATTTATGTTGTTCGTGCACTTGTAAAAAAAATAATCATATTTTCAGTCAAAATCAATTCTCACTCTTATTATTATGCATCATTAAAAATTAATTATTATAAATTAATGCATTCCAAAATATACTAATATGAAATACTTTGAAATTATGCAGATATTCAGAGACTGCCGGAGTACAAAGATACCGGTATTGTAGTGTGTAATTATAAAGTGATCATCATTAAATTAACAACTCATATGGATCACTATTAGGCAAATACAACCCATTATATTACATCTCAAAATGCTCTTACCCAACAACCTATTTAGATATTGTCTCACCTCATATTACTGTCTCACCTCATATTACTGTTTCACCTCATATTACTGTCTCACCTCATATTACTGTTTACCTCATATTTCTGTCTCACCTCATATTACCAGTCATGATCAGTACAGATAGCATAATAGAACATGTACATTGTATTATTTGCTATACATGTCAATCAAACCTGAAATCAGCAGATATATGTATGTTTCTTAGCCAACAGTGCTGATACAGACATCTTGTGTATTCTGAAATTAACCACCCATAGTGGTGCAAGGAACTTGGCTTACCTAAAGCATGTGAATACATATACCAGCTGATATAAACACACACAAACACACATGCTCACACAAAGTGACAGATTTTATCAATAATCGATAATAGGTAATTAATCACCTCGAGGTCAACTCCAATGTCTGTTTAAACCCGCAGTATAATAAAAAACGTTTTGTATGATCATACACTTGTAGTGATCCATTCATGTACTAAAAAAATCTCAATAGATTATTCCCTCATGCATGAAGCTATTCAAGCAGTTCATGTATACGTACAAATAGGAGCCTCATTTCTGTCATGGTTCTGGACTGGACTATCTTCTAAGCTAATTCCAGACATTGAATAAGTTATGATATAACATGAGCTAAAAGCCATTAGTTTTGTTTATTGCATTTAGACAATGATAGAAGTTAATGTTGCTGCTAATCTTCATTAATGAACTAGATGGTCTATGTGCGTTCATCCTTTACCTATTAGAGTGACCTGGCTGCGTAAGGCCCTGCGACATCATAGGGCTTGCCTCCTACATTGTTTTTGTGGCTTCGTCATGTTAAGCACTTGCACATGTATTATGGAATAAATAACAGCACTCTAGCAGTTACTCCAAATTTATATCATGCAAATACAAAAGGACGAGTATTGGTAACATGTGTGGTGAACTGATCTATCAGGCACTAGGCCTCAACGGAGGTGAACAATTCAACTGATCTATCAGTCACTGGGCTTAAGGGGGGTGAAATTTTCAACTGGTCTATCAGTCATTGGGCCTTAAAGGGTTAAGAAGATATTTTCTTTGATTATCTTCAATGGAAGGTGATTTCTTGATCAAATTTATTACTTGAAAGGGAAACTATTTAATTTTAATGGATTACACTCAATTTAAGTTATAGAAATATTAACAAAAATTTGTTATCAGATACAAGAAATTGAAATATTGTATCTGAAACTTATTCTGTATTTAAGGACAATTTGATAGCCGATGGATAAAACAGATTAGAATTATTTATTGAAAGTACATGTACTTGTAATGTCAAGAAAAACAGTTACTTTTTTTCACAGTAGCTTTTAATTTGTGGCGGATAACAGAAATAATGTTACAGAACAGCAGGTGTACATTGGCTATAGAAATGGATGTGACAGCCATGTTAGCAACACCGACAATGCTATCTGGATAATCAGTGTACACAGATATAGAACCTGGTCTTGTTGACATTAGTCTGCTCATGTCCATTCATAGCTGAATTAGATATATTAAGCCTTAATCTTTGATAGACCTTACACAACAAAACTGGTCCTTTTTGACATGCATTTGTTCATGTCCACATTTGAATTGGATATGTTAACCCTTTAACTTAAATAGCCCTTACACAAGAATCCTGGTCCTTTTTACAATGTTCATGTTCACAGTTTAATTGGATATATTAACCCTTCAACTTTCAAATCTGTAACCAAAGAAACATAAATTGTATGGATTACAAAATTGCTAGACAACTAACGTACAATCTGGTGACTGACACCTAGGCCATCAGGAACACAATACATTGCACCGTGGGTACAAAGGACCTTTCAGAGGCAGTATTAACGCTATATTTGCTGTATTCGTAAAAAAAAAAAATTAAAAAAAACCTCCTATACACGCTATAGAGCATCTAGCCTCCAGTAAGAAGGGAAGATAAGTCAAGATGCAGACACATGCCACCAATCTAAAGACTGTCTACCTATTCCATTATTATCAATGGCCGCCATCGCTCCCTCATAACTATTCAATAACTCATCAGTTCTGTATCCTGTTGATTGTCACGTTAAAACAGTCATTTTCAAAATATTGTCAATGTCAAAAACGAATATTGACAGCTCTGCTTTGTTATCGCAATACAAGACAGTATCATGACAGTATCGTATATTAATTCTGAAGAGCTACACAATGTGTGGCAATCTCACTGTCAATGCCAACAGATCATGCAAGCTCCTGTGTATTATCAACACACAATAGATATTGATATATGATACAAATATCCTGAGTTATGTCACTGGCATTACTTAACCCTCTATACCTGACATATTAATCATAAATACATCTGTACTCCTCAATCCGGCATCTCCTGTTGCCTCTCTAATGAAGTGGAAATATAGCAATGCCAATTATTAAAATATGGTTATATAAATCTTTTATTGAAATATATTAAATATGGGAATATATGGAATTTCATGTACATTGTTAAGTTTAAGTATTAAAAAAAATTAAATGATAAATTCTACTCCATGTTTATTGGCACACCATCTTTATGACTGCAGTCAAACATGATCTGTAAAGTTAAAATTGAACACAATTACAAACCATGACTGTGTTTTAAATATAAAATGTTATTTCAACTTTGTCGGCAAACCTTGTCGTTTTGTCTTTTGTCCTCCACACATTTATAAAAGCACTTACAAAACGAGCACTTTCTCGTTCTATGTAGACTACATTTTATGGAATTTATTTGTTTTTCATGTTTTCTAACAGGAGGCCAGGCAGCAACATTGGACCACTCCCTGAAATACCATCAGCCACGTATCAAGAGTAACTCTAGTTTCATGTCTCTTACAGCACGATAAACATGTGTTGATATCCACTGGTTAACTCGTTTCATACACTACACACCAGTTTTATATACTCCTGCCAATTTGTTCGTTGTATTGACACCCTTTTATAAATTGTATTATTTGCTACCCACTTGATAGCACTGGTCACAGTTGTGATACATATACACTGCACTACACTACATTACACTACAACACTACACTACAACACTGCACTACAACACTACAATACAACACTACATTACACTACATTACATTACACTACACTACAACACTACATTACACTACATTACACTACATTACACTACATTACACTACAACACTACACTACAACACTACACTGCAACACTACACTGCAACACTACAACACTACACTATATTACACTACAACACTATACTACACCACTACACTACATCACTGCACTACAAGACTACACTACTACACTACAACACTACACTACAACACTACACTACAACACTACACTACACTACTACAACACTACAACACTACAACACTACACTACAACACTACACTACAATACCACACAACACTACACTACAACACTCCCAGCAATTGAAGGCTGTCACACATGTTTGTACACAGTGTGTGTGTATTTATTTAACTACTGGTATGTTGCCTGCGTGCTACAATACATGTATAACACATACATCAGAAATATATTAATATTGGATTTTTCACTGAAACAAAAATGTTAAAGAAAAAAATTAATAAAGTGTAAAGGTAAATGAACTACTCTACAGACAAGCAAATTAGCAACTTAAAAATTGGTTCTATTCAAACAGTTCATTATTATTTATTTATTTGTTTAATTATGGCCTCAATTAAGACTATGAATAAGAATAGGTAATTAAATAGCAATGTTGAACAACTGCCATTGTGTGGTGTATTTTAAGTTTCCTAAAACTGCAATCCAGTAATTTCCCTGAAGCAACAATGGAATGTTGTCTGTTGTAGACTGGTGTACATCTATAGAAAGTATCATCTATGTTAGTCTCCCAGTCACAAGTACTCTTTAACTCAGATTGTTCAATTTATTTGACTGTCAAACCATGACAAAACAATTACTTTCTAACAAGGTAATTTACATTCATATTTAATGAATATGGAAATGAGACAAAACAACAAAGTAAATTCATAACAATGACACCCAGTGAGAGGTCAGACAAATATGACCACACTTAGACATCCCAGACTGACACCAATACCACTGATGGTTTATTACAGCCCGATTGAATCCACACAAAGAACGAACTGTGCGGAACAAGAACAGACCATGACTATGTTGACATGAGGACAGTGCATCGGATATACTGATGACAATATATAAGTGTACATTTTAACACAGGTCTCGTCTTACAGTATACTGTACCATACTATTCAGGGTTCATACTTTGTTCCAATATTTTAAAACATTTCTTCTGCATATTTTTGCATATATTAATAAATTGTCATTGTTAAATATAGTGTGTAAAGATTGTAATCAATAAAACCCCAGTGGTAGAGTATACAGATATTGACTAAATTCATGATAAATTAGAAAGGATGCACTGTATTGTTCCGGATATTAATATATGTGTTGTCACAATGATGTTATCAGTGTCATTAGGTATGAAGTAGCAGTAGTTCAGCTTTATTCATCTAACAAATATTGCTCACTGATGTCAATATGTTATTGCAAGCTGTCATTCTGCACTGAGTCTATTGTCGTAAGATGGTCTGTTGACTATAGAAATTATGCCAGAATTATTGGGTACTTATTGAACTCATTGCATATAGAAACTAGCATAGCTTTCCTTTAGAAAGGAAACTTTTTGTATTTTTTTTCCAAAACTTGCAACAAGTTCATTCTGTAGCTACTATTGATGAATGACCAAAATAACTCAGAATTAAAATGCCACTATCTGTACACAATATTGGGAATGTTTTTACTGGCACAAACGAATTGATTATTTTATGCACGTGTATTAGTGTGTACGATGCTGCCAACTCATAACTGACTCCCTGAGGGCGTTTGTATTAACAGAGGCCAGGTATCTCTGTAGTGCCAGGAACAGACTCCAGGTTCTAGCTGTATGTCACTATCTGTTCACACAGCATGCCGACAGATGGCTACATGGAGACCCTCCAGCCCTTGGGTGGCAGTCAGACAGCCCGGTGTGTCAGTACCCATGGATCTAGGCCTCGAACCCGTGCTTCACTCACTCCCAGAGGTGCATATGATGTAGGTCTACAGGTACGTGTCACCAGCTCCCCATGTCTTTACATATAACTGTAGGAGATTGTATGTTCATTTAAATGGACCTATCCTTTATGGATACATGTATTAAGGATGGATTTATCTGACGCAAATGGGTGAAAGATTCCCGCAGCGACGTTAAACTCCATCATCACTCACATCTCTGATTCTGTCGCTTTCCATCTCTCGTTCTCTTGCTTTCACTATTTTTGTGTATTTCTCAACATCCATCTATTTAGCTCTTTCATTCTTTCTCTCTCCCTACCGTACCCTTCTTACTCTATCCCTTTCTCTTTCCATTTATTAATCCCTTCCTTTCATCATGTGTGGGTGAAAGATTCCTGCTGTGATGTAAAACAAGAATTTACCTTACTTCTCTTTCTTTCTCTCTTTCTCTCCTTGCCTCACTCTTTTCCCTCGCTCTCTATCCATCCATCACTCTCTCTCTCTCTCTCTCTCTCTCTCTCTCTCTCTCTCTCTCTCTCTCTCTCTCTCTCTCTCACTC
>JAUTBT010019752.1:0-40917 GCA_032361225.1 Lepetodrilus schrolli
ATATTGATAGGATGCGATGTCTGTAGTGGCAATGCAGTTATCATCCTTGGTCTTGTCAGTACCAGCCGATGCTCGCATGTTTACTGCAACATTCAGCACTACGGATGTTGCGGGTTTCCTCCTGCCCCTAAACTGACATGTCCTGATATGTGAAAGAATCTTGAAAGCGACTCTAAACCCCAATTCAACAACAAGGGTAGAACAAAATTATACATTCAACAAATGTGTCCATCCTAAGAAATACACTCAAGAATGTATATTTGTATGATTTTAGACATTTGCCTTTCCTGTTGATCTGAGAATGTTAGGTATGCGAGTTCACAAAAAGTTATGTATCCTTTCAGTAACAAGTGCATTTTCAATAGGTTCGGCTATGTAGCTTTAAGTACTTGAGTACGTTTTCAACAGGTTTGCTCCAACCACGCAAAGTTATCCCAACCTCTCCAAGCACACTCACTGATAAGACCCCCCATTGCTACCGGTGGGGGTAATTGGGTCCAGCCCTACTGGCGTTATGTAACAAACCTACTGTACTCTCCATGTTTACACTGCCCAGGGTTAAAGGTGCACTGCTCACATAAGAAGGAATGTCAGCTGAGAAATAGACCATATTTCGCTTCGTTTGATCTTTAATTGTTGTTATGATAATGATATTCCTCTAAAGTGCTGCTATCAGTAGTCGTGGTCATTGTAGGGGGTTCCCCCTGGGAGTCGAGCACCTGGTTGATATGAACAAAGGATGTATTCAATTTGAGAAAAACATTCTCATGAATTTTTTAAATGTTGTTTATCAGGGACATACAGTGCTGTACAGTTATGTGATATTGTCTTGTATATATCTACACCAACAGGCAACACAGTGTGTATACATTAGCTGTTATTGTTTCTCTGTTTCTCTCATAGATTTGAGCTTTCTATCATTAATAATACAATAGTTTTTGCTTTAAATATTATCATTGAAATGTTACTCTGACAAGCTGTATATTATTAATGAAAAGAGAGAGATAGATAGAGGCATTTATCAAAGTTTCATACCTCTTCAAAACTTCTGTAGTGTCAGCCATTTATTGATAAACATCCATAACCTTTATATGCACTGAATAATACAAGCCCCAAATCAAGTTACCTTTATGCAAGACATGAATAAAATTTTCTGATATTCTATAGGATTGTTCTGCACAAGACCAATACATAACAAATGTCTGGACCAGTTAAGACAAAAAATAACAACAACAAAAACAGTATCCCTCCCCCCCATCTTCTCTCTCCCCCGCTTTCCATCTTCCTTCTCCCCCTCCCCTGCCCTGTCAATTCTCTTGGTTTGCTGTCTACATGTGGAGTCTATATTGTTTTCCTCATATTCATGTGGAAACCATACGTGAAATAAAAGTCAATCATATTTGAGGTCGGTGGTGCTGGTTGACATCTAATAGGGCACAGAATCCCCCCCCCCCCCCGCGTTGGTTTTCCTCCTGCCCACATGCAAGCCATTTCACCCTCCCTGAAATGCATCTATGAAAGAATAAACAAGTCCCGAGGAATGTCTGAGAGAGTATTCCACAACCATCAGCCAGCTTCTCTGAATACCCGCACGATGCGAACACAATCAAACTGAGATTTTCAACCAATTATTGGCTGAGGGATTAAATGAGAAGATACTTTGAGGGGGGCGGTGGGGCAGGAGGTTAGAAGAACCTGTTGCGTGAATTATAGCTGGTACTTTGTTGTGTGTTCAGATGATGGCCATTGTCGATGTCAATCCAAAGGAGATGGGTTCTCAGAGTGTCTTTCCAATCACGATTCATTTTGACGTTCCAGCTCGCAATTTGCAGTAGACAGATGGTTATGGGATATTTTTAGGCCACTTTGGGGATTTGCTGCAGGAAGAATCCTGGTTTTCAGAAGCTTTCTTATTGATCAAAAACAGCAAGGTCTTTGTAAACACCGTCAGTGCTTTTGTCCATATTTAACTTTACAATGTCTCGTGAAGGGAAATTGTCGCTTTGAGAATCAATTATCATTAGAATAAGAATGCTGTTGTTTTGTATGAGTTGTTTAATTTATAGCAAAATTGTAAATGGACAGTGGAATACATCCTTTTGGTAATCATTGAAAAATATCCTATCAGATTCAACAGATTAATAAAACAAACATTCATCTTGAAGATGCTTCTAAATCTCTCAAGATCACTTTCAGATGACAATGACAAAACAATTCTGAATATTATTTCTTCATGGCTCTTGTTGAGTCTCAAATAATAGCATAATGATTACATTTGTTTTTATAACTAAAAATTGCAGCATATACATCAGCTGTAATAGCTTGTGAAAACCCATTTTTCATAGGAACAAAATACAAAAAGATATTGTGCGGATGCTAGAAATAAAATATACACACACACACACACACACACACACACACACACACACACACACACACACACACACACACACACAATTATTTTGTCAAGAGAAATCCCCTTTCACTCCTAAAGTGAGATTTGTCGCAGTCACATCAATATTTCAACTCGTGACCTGTATATCAGCAGAGAGACCAAACCCTTGTGTCAGATCGCTGGTGCCAATTAGCCCAGGGTTTTCACACCTGAGACAGGATGGATGTGTCACTGCTTGCCCTCAACTAAATAATTCACCAGCCAACTGTATGCTACATGATACACGTCGCCATTATGTCTTCTGGTGCCAGCTGATGAGGAATGGCCCTTAATGTCTTCCGTAACAATTTGGTGCCACCTGAAGAGGAATAATGGTCCTTGTTAATTAACCCACTTCCTACTGGATTTGATCACAATCAGGGCTAGTTAGGACATTTCTGGTTGCAACCAGCAGAAAGAAGGTTAATATATTCCATGTACAAAATTATTTGTCTATTATTTGGGAGTACTTGTCTATAACTCAATTAAAAAATTGTGTATACAAATCCTCACAATAGGACAAAAATGTTATATATTTTCTGAGGCTGATGTGCTCGACATAAATAAACTTCCTGCATCCTCAATGTAATGAGTATTATGGAGAATTCATAAAGGGAGGTAATTCTTCTTACCAATCTTCTGCAGTTGAAAATAAACTTACTGTCAAAAATAAATCAATATCATTATTTAATTAATTTATGAACTTTGGCATGCATTTAATTAAATTAATTAAGTAAGTCAGACTGCATAGGGATATTGCGGATCAGTTTTATCTAACAGTTCCAACACACATGTCTTCCATTTGATGATGGTATTAAAGGAGCAATACAAATGTCAAAACTGTGACATTGCATGCTGGAAACAATGTTATTTATCACGGGATTTTTAGCACAGCGAGGGTCATTGTCGTGTAATGGTTGTGTGTTGATCTGCAACTGAAATAAAGCTATTATTCTCGTAAATTGAGGCACAGAAGCCTTAAAACATGTCCGTCCTTAGTGAAACATGAACAAATCTGAGAGTTACAAATCAGCTTTAATGCGAAGCATGCTGTCATTTTTCAAACAATCAATGCCAGAAGCTTCATAATTTCCTAGCAACTTGCCATTTTCATTTCATTATATCTTTACAAGCGCCAATAAAAACAGACGATTTGATTGGCTGTGATAGCAATGGGATCTGATTAGCTCGTTTAGCTGTCTCATGAGTTTGTCTAATTGATGCTCATCATGAGATAGAGCCGGAATTTGATTGGATAAAAAGCTCTGTAAATCACTGGGTTTACGTAACAATGGGAAATAATTGGTGCCTATTTTTATCTCCATAATGAAGGACTCTCAATGACCGTTCTGTGTGGCATCTCTGGTTGCCTTCAGTTAAGAGAAGGTTAAATACTACAGCTACAGTAGTTAATAGTGCACCTGAAATGTTTGGTATATTTAGGACAAGATACACAGTACAGAATACAATGAACTTCCATCTATTGTTTCAAGGTAAATGGCAGATATATTTAATATAAAACATTCCAATTGAAATGTAAACAGTATATTTCTCTGCATTCAGAACATATGGAGTGAATCAGTGTCACCTCGTTGGACATGTCTATGGGCATTGTGTGCATGGTAGATTTTGACTAGGTTTGGCATTGAAAGCGCCCCAAGGACATTCTCAAGGACATTCTGAAGGATTTACTGAAGGACAAGCATAGAGAAGTTTAAACCAATTGATAAACACCTAGTGTGGACATATTCTGCAGTAGACATAACTACAGCTTCAGTTCATGAAGTATGGAAGGGAAATGTAAAAACAATTGCCATTTCCTGCCATTGGTGTATCAGAAATTCAACTGGCTTCAGAAATGCAATGGCTTCAGTGTGTGGAATTTCGGACATGTTGAGAACTTCTTGTCCATTCATTATGACCATAATGAAAAATGACCAAGGTGCTGGCTTAATCAAAATTTCTGCTTTAATGGGCATCTATGATTGCCTTCAGCAGGAGGAAGGTTAAAGGACCAAAATGATGATGTGTTCAGAATTACTGCTATATAGGGTATCTATGATAGCCTTCATGAGAGCGGTTAACAGAATGGTTAAAAGGCTTCATAACATTGAGCAGGGGTCAGTTTATGTGTAACCCTAGAATTTCTTCTTGAGTATGCATGACAGGTTTGGTAGCTCTGCTCCAAGAGCAAGTGGTCATTAAGAGATTTTGAGTGTCATCTCCTATCTGGTCAGTGGCATCACTGGACAGCGGTCAAATGCTTGAGATTTCAAGTGGGTCACTAAACTGGCAGTGGACTTATCTGACACATAAGTGGTTAATATCTAACAAGTACGTGGTTAAGTGTCCGGTCAGTGGGTCATGATGAAGAGTTGACATCCAAGTGGTTAACATCCATTTACACTGTTACTCATACATATATACATGATGTGGATAATTCTCTATATAGAATGATATTGAAACATGGATAATAATAATTTTAATATTCTTTTTATGTATATAGTGTTTTTTTATGAGTATCGATATTTCTACTACTAGATATACATGTACATGTATTCATATTTCATTATGAGAATACTGGAAATGTTTTAATTTATTTCTGCAGGTTGTTTATTCACATGTAACCTTTGACCTCCAAGGCTCATAGTCTGTATAAAGGGACACCAGTCTTCTTTTTTTTCATGTTGGAATGTGAATGTATCCTGTCCAAGCTGGATAGTAGCAGCAAATGTGACACTTTGACATCCGAAATTCCTCCAGAATGTCGACTTCCTTAAAGAGCTCAGTATTGTGCGCTCATCCAGTCTGATGGCATTCTCTGAACGTTCTGGATGGATGAAACGATAATTGACAGGAAATACCAGCGATTACTGTTTTTAACACCTAAGTGATTACTTTTCATTGGTGTCCTAAGCACTTTGCTGTCGTGTTTTTGGATCCATACTGGCAGGGGACAGATATTATTATGACTTTTCCAGATAGGACGCGTGGGTCTTCAGATGACTTTTCCATGAGACTTGTGTCCTTTCTGTCAATTTTAAACGAATTTATTAATGATGGTAGTACCATCTGGTGTGTACTACTTTCGGGCTGTATCCCCTTGGTGGTGTCGTTTAACCCATTCTTTTAGCCCCTTATTGTTGTGTGTCCCCTTGTTAGTTTAACCAATTTTTAGCCCCTTAGTATTTTGTAGTCCCTTGGTATTGTTTAGTCCTTAGTGTCCTGCCATGACTCCTCACTTCATTGTATGTTTTGTTGCTGCTATCTAGAGACATGACATATGTCTATATTTTCCGTCATTAGTCATATTTGGCTTCCGTCATTGGTCCTTTTTTAGTCTTAGAGTCTAGGCAACATCTTGGGCATATTGAGCTTGGATCTTTATTAATCCAGCAGTGAGATGGTAAATATTATGGCCATCCATCCTTTAGGGCAGGAGGAAACCTACGAGCATCAGCTGGTACTGACAAGACCAAGGATGATAACTGCATTGCCACTACAGACAGTACATCCTATCAGTATTGCATCAGAAAGGTAACTTCCACGAACATTGATGCTGGGCCCCCAGGGCGGGATTTGAGCCTGGAACCTTTGGCTCCGAAGTCTAACATTCTACCATTGCGCTATTGTGGCTATTTCTTGATCAGCTCTTGCTCTGCTTTTGGATATGGCTATTTCCAGTCTGGAAATTAGCACTGTGCCCAGGCTGGTCTTCCAGACATACCTCAGTACCTTGTGGACAAAACCAGCAGGATTGACACGGCAATCTTGTAACACTACACAATGTTTGACCACACTTTTCTTATGATCCAATCTCTCATGAGTACAGACAGTGCAATGGCACATTCTTTATCTTTCTGTCATTTCATGTTATTCGTACAAATTGTCCTCCACAGTGATGTAAACCTCGTCAGCAGGGTCTATTGGATACAGCACCGGCAAATATGCTGAGTAAATAGCCAGTGTGATGATGTATGCGTAACGATGGCTATATGAAGTAATGTTATCTATTGCAGTATTGCTGAGCCATTAGCTCTACAGAGTCATGGTGTTTGTTATGAGTTAGGTACACCTGGAACTGGTTGTATTCTCTGTAGTGTGAGCACAGGGAGGCCATGTTGACTTGGTTAATAAGGATACTGGATGGGTAACGAGATGACGTTCCTGTCCGGGTCCTTGGCAACTCTGAAACTGCTTAGATGCACCTGGAGCTAATTTTTGTCAATGGTTTTGGAGGCAATTTTATTTGGATTTATTTTTATGATGTTTTACATTTTTGAAAGAATTGCCTCTTCTCCCATTCATTTAATCATTTATAAAATGTATTTCCCTTTTTTCATCTTTGACAAGGACAACACCTTCATCTTGATGTCAAGGCAAATGTTACCTTCACGTTCTATGTTTAGCACTCTCTAAATGACTGCTAAATAAAAAAATATATTTGTACATTTTCTTCTTGCAGATGAATCAATAAGCTATATAATCTCATTTCCAGTCATGTACATGTTTTGTGTTCTAGGTATGTAGGAATGGTATTACTGTCTCTTCCCTTAGAGGGACATTTATTGATTTAAAAAAAACAACTTACTTGGGCATCATACTTACATTTATTGAAGAGACATCACCAGACATCTACAGAATGTATATTAATATTAATGTGGATATATTACAGCCTCAGTTGTCAATTAAGGGTTTGTTGGTTTTTGTTGGTTTTTTGTTGTCGTTTTTGTGTGGGGGGTTAATAGGTCAAAGGTCACAGACAGCTCAGGATGACAAGGTATTTGGTAAAGAAGAAGAAACTTTATTTTACTTTGGATATGAGATTTTTTAAATTTTTTTTTAGCTCTATAGAGCTATTATTCCAACAATTCGGTGTCTACATGGGGAGGCATCATTTAAGTAAAAATATATAATAATCTTTATTATTTTTTCATTGGTACAAGCAAAGATAATAATAATGTTTTATTGTCTGTGTCTTGAAGAAAGATCTGAATTTTTTTAGTTTAGTTTACTGGCCTATACTCCAATGTCTGTACAAGTGGTTCATTCATGCATCAATGGTGTTACACTACTCTGTCATTACTTGTTACAACACTATAGATTTGAGGTTTGGGCCAAAACAGCTGGTTATCAAATGGAAACCTGGCGGAATGAATCAACAATCGACAACATCCCTAGGCATGCACAAATCTTGTTTGTTCTGCAGGTAGTTGTTTTCCTGGTATGAATGATGTACATTGTTGGCGAGAAGTTCACCCCCACCCCCCATCCTCCATTTACCCACCCCCTGCAGATATTGGTAGCTGTCTGAGAATGTCTTGCTGATGTGTTACCCTCCCCAGCCTTCTTGAAAGTGGCTCTAAACCCCAATTCAACCAACCAATCCTACCATCCCATCCCCCCATCCGAGCATTGCAGTAAGTGTATCTGGTAGGATATACCAGCAAATCCTATTACTGTAGCTTTCAATAACCGTAGATAACCCCAGACACTGGACAGATAGATACTAGGCCCTCGGTTCCGTGACAGCTACAGACTAGTGCCATCATTACTTACAGTTTATTAACCAAATTCCAGTCCGATTGGATCGTGTGGCCATTGAATGCATCCTGTCAGTCTCCCCCAGATTACTGTACATGGGACATCGCACATTAGGATGTTAATGCCCAGATAATCCGAAATGAAAACATTGATGAGGGCTCAGGGGTTGGAGTTAATGTCGATGTTGGTTCATGAACCAGTCTAGACTTGCGACATTTGCTTCACCGTGAAGGAGTCTAGACTCTAAAGCAGTTTCAAATCTCAGGAATGAATGCTTCTTGGTGAAAATGAATCCTTTAATGAATATCTGCTTGTCTGTTGAATATATTACTTTTTTGAAGAGAGATGCTGTCCTGAGATAAAACTTCTGTTAATGTCAAGGACATGTCAAATGAATGTCACCTCTGGTATGGTTTTAGGCAATTACAGCCTTGTCAAGCTGAGATATTTTTTCTCTTCCGAAATATGGGAATTAGTGAAATTTTTATTAGTTCATAGAAAGTTTCATCTGGAGAGAAAAAAACTTTTCTGTACTTATAGATCTTCATTGATAAACGCGATTTTTCCTTTTAGAACTGAGCGTAGCACAAAAATGATGTAATAGGTTTATTGATTATACAAGATACGTAGATAAATAATGTATTATAATCACAAAATGTGATTTGTTCTAGGTACTTGTAGTTCTTATGGTCTCACACATCTAAAATGTTCTAATATGAATACTAGATCTTTTCTATCTCTATATATTGGAAATATTTGTATTATGACGTACAACACATTTTAACCTCTGTACTGCTAGAGGCTACAACAGATGCCCTGTTGTGATTTTGATTAATCCAACAAGATTATGAGTCGATCGTTAATAATACTCCTCCCTCTGAACCTTCTTAAATGGATTATACATATTAATCAAGATCGATTTTTAGTTTAAATCCCAAATTCCACGATGTATCTACACTGCAGGGTTCCAGTGCAACCAGTGATTCCGGCATTGCTGGAATCTGGAATTCCATCGATGCTCTCCCAGAACGACCCCAAGGTCTTTTGAAGGATCTCAAAAAGCCGGCAGTATCGCGCAGTCATATTTATGCATGGCTTAATCTTAGTATTATTACGTGCTGTATCGCACTCAACTCTCATGATTCCCGTATTGATTATAGAAAAGCGGCAAAGGGTAATGCTCGGATTTTTATACCGGTAGTTTTGAGTCACAGAGAACCGGATACCAGGCAGAATTACGTGTCGGCGTCTTGACTGAAGGAATTTGTCCGTGAATTTCATTTGTTCTCATGTAAAATGTACTGCAGGAATATCACAGAAAGATCTTCTTTTTTTTAAAATAAATTAATTTTAATTTTTAATTTTTATTTATTTATATTTTTTATTTTATTTTAAAAATCTTTTCATGTAAAATTTATCTCAGGAATATCATAGAGAATTCATTTAAAATGAAATCAATACATTTTTCTTTGTTTTTTTTTCTTTCTTAATAAATTTTATTTTAAAAATCTTTTATTAATTATTTTTTTCAAATAATATATCTTAAGTATTTGTGTTTTATTTTGGACAACAATATTATTACTTTTACCGATTATTAAAGGTCAAGCAATTCTTGATGTTCCTTCGCCACCTTTGTAACAGGAACTCTACAATGGTAGATCAGTACATTTTACCTTCCTGTCGGAATCTCTCCTTACACTATTGTACTCTGCACCCAAGAAACTTAACGCCGCGACCTTTTTGCAATCCGAACATGTTTCTTTCGTCAGAAATACTCCGCAATGAAGTCGAAGTAACACATTTTCCAGCAGTGCTGTGACTTTGGTGTGTATTAACACCTATGCATTGATCTGCTGACTATCAGTGGCGGAAAACCTATTTGATGGCAGTTTTACTTGGCTGCTTTTTTGTTTGGGAAGGAAATAAAAGTACTATTAATTACTGCAACATGAACTGCAAGTAGGAAAGTAATGTGCCTGTGCCATTGTTGTGTAGGCAATAGTCAAATCTCTATTTCTGGTTCTTTCTTTATATCATGAGGAGGAGCTCATGCAAGCTTCCATCTAATTGTGATGATCAAGGGTTTTTTACAATGCAAGCATTGCACCATTGCATTGAAATGTACCAAATGCTCCATGTAGAATGTACATATGGTATATATATATGAGACACATATGTCATCCTTTATCCTTTGGATTTTCAAGGTTATAATTCATGTAGCATTTGGGTATTAAGAAGTATTCTTTGGGCATGCTTACGCTAAATTCAAAGTTATGATATTTAAAAAGAAAGAATTCAAAATGAAAAAAATATGTCCAATTCTAGATACCCACGATCATCGAAAGATCATCATAAAATTAGCATCAAAGAGACTTTTGTAAACTTTGCAGTGATGACAAAGTTTGTGGCCATTACAATGAACCAAATTTTGGTAACCTCTCATGTATTGGTAATTATTGCATGGTATTTATGTATTCTCTGTATAGTACCCATTCAGTGGTATTGGTAACTGTTCCAATATATTGATATCTGTTCTAGTCTGTGTCACACCTTGTTCTCACCCAAATGTACCTAACCAAAATATCCCCCGAGAGCAGTTAAGCAAGTTTCTGAGACTATGGATAGTCTCTATCTGTTTCTACCTATTGGTAAACCATTCAAAAGTACCAGTAACCATTTCAGTGCCTTCCAAGGTATTAGAAATGGAACATCAGTTGTCTTGCTCTCTCCCTGACAGCAGGACAGGATTCAGTTTACAAGGGGAAGCTCTCTCAGTGATGTTGCGATCTCGCTCGAACAGTCTGATCGATGGGTGAATGTCCACAGCAAACACTGAATATGGCACGGATTTAACAAGATGTCATAAATACTGTCTGAGTATGATGCTTATGTCTATAGCGATCACTACATAGCTTAGGCAGAGGCTCGGGCAGAGGCGCAGGCAGAGGCGCAGGCAGATTCAGGATTCACCTAGCAGTGCCATTATAGTCCCATTTGTCAGCATTAAGTGTAGATGAATTCGGGTGAGAACATTACGCTTTATTGATTTGTTCTTATTTCTGTCGTTGGTGTTAGCACAACGTGTTTCTGGACGCACCCAGTTTATAGACCTTATAATAGACATAGTCTGTAGTTCCAACAATTGGCTCCTAAATGAGCAGGAGAGCTCTACAGGAAGTGGGTCAACTGGCGTGCATGTCTATTGGTGTGACCCATTTTACAGATGGAAATAATTTAATCACAACCAGGAGTTTCACAAATTTACAAAAATCAATATTATGAAATATTTAGAGAGTCACTCTCTCTGCTAATTGAAGGCAATGTTGAATTTCTATGTATGCTGCATGGTATTTCAAATTTTCAATTAAGGTGGGTATTTTTTTAAGTTTCTCGGTTGCCGAAAAAATACCTCATGATCACTAAAACAGTTTACCACTTACTGGCTTTACTTATTGTCCTTATTTATGGATGAAATTTCATTTTTTAAACAAAAATTGTTTAAATACAAAAACACCTGTAGATTTCTTATCTTACTGAGCTAATTGCCATGTGGAGATGTAAAATGAAGCTATGTCGAAGAAGTACAGCAAATGCCTTTATCATGTTTGTCAGGTTGAAAAACACGAGATGTTGAGTGCTGTAACATAAGGATGTAAGATCTTCTTTCGTTTATATGTTGAGCGTAAAGGTATGAGATAACTATCAATACACCACATGTGAAATTTTAATCAAAATTCAAATAGATACCACGTGTATGCAACTTTTTTTTTATAGTAATCAATATGAGAAATGGTTGTTGTTCGCGTGCTGGTTGATACGGTCATTAACACTTGGTATAGAACTCGTGATTCTACCATCTCCACTTTGAGGCTTTTCTCCAGAAACTATGGATATTTTAATTGACTTCAGATAAAGGATCATCAATTACTCGTATGACTCCTGCAAATTGTCCTGTTACGAGCTGGCCAATCAGCATAGCCTTTAATGAAGATGCAGCACGTGTCGGGATCTTCAGCCCACAAAAGTCCATCGGCAGCTATTGATCATGGCTATCAGTTCCGAGTAGATATGGACCTTTCCTTGGCCATTTGAAGTAACCACCAACTATGAGGACTAATGGACCCTGCTATCTGTATCCCGACACAGGAAGGAATCCCTGGACCATGTGCTGTCTGTGGACCATGTGCTGCTGTCAGTGGATCAAAGCCCATGCTATCATGTAACAGCACCTAGATCTGGCCCACCCTGTGCCCCGTCTGGTCCTTTGATTGTAGGTAACAGTGATAGGAGATGAAACAATGAACCGTCTGCTCCTGTTTACTATGATTCTAGCTGGTAATAGCTTCGGTGTCCATTGCATAATGGCAAGGATTGCCCTGTGATGTAGAACCTTTGGATATATGTGTGATTGTTTATTAGTAATAATGTGAAATATATTCTTGATTTTATTCTGCCAGTGTTTTGTTAAAGGGCAGTGTCCAATGCACTCAATCACTCCAATACTATCCATTTAAGTAGACTTGAAGTAAGTCTAATTTAAATATTGAGACCGTGAGCTAGTGCTAGTTATCTCCCTTGCATCAGTGCAAGTGAACTTGGCCATGTGCACAGCTGCTGCCAGCTTCACGTTCTGTGCCCAATGCAGTCAATCACTCCCATGCTATACATTTCATAATAATAATAACGTGAATATTTATATTGCGCCAAATTCACACTCTGAAGCATGCTCATTTCACTACATTATTACCCCAGTTAATGGATCAATGTGCACTCATTTCACCTCAACTCCCTGAGGAGTATATGACCCAAGCTGCTAGTAAAGGCACTAGCATTCACAAGTCCATCTCATCCTGGAAATACTGACATTATTCCACAACATACATCATCTCCCAGCACCTGTCCAAGACTAGAACATGCAATGTGAGCATCTTTGTCTAGCCCCATTCTATCTCTTGTTTGGATCCAATATTGCTCCAATCCCTACACAACACTACACATGATCCTACACAACACTACACATGACCCTACACAACACTACACATGACCCTACACAACACTACATGACCCTACACAACACTACACATGACCCTACACAACACTACACATGACCACATTGCACAGCACAAAACCACATGTTACCACATGCAACTAAACACAACCACATACCATCAGACATCATCAGACACCACATGACACAAAACCACACACCATCACAGGGAAATGATGAGCATCTCGCAACACATTCATATTTCTCGTCTTGAGGAAGATGAGAGTTGGCTGCGTTTTGGCAGAAAAACAGTGCTCATGCAAGCGCGCGTCTCTCTTCATCACACCTTTAATTGTCCTATGTGTCATCACCGACGACAGCCGATGACACCACCAACAGTGCTGGCATACCAACACTGACATGACATGTTGAGCCAAGTGTCAATGCAAATATGCAGTCATTGTGACGACTATCTACGCAAAGATTCCCGACCGTTCTTGCTGACAATGGGTGCCAGAGTTTGCCAAATAATTCCTCCCCCTTTTTCAGCCTCGTCTCCCTGTAGATGGCGCCATAGTGCACTCTAAATTAACCAATAAATACCATTTTAACGATGGATATATTGTACACCATCTGTAACGTTTCAACCAAGGGAGCTGTCCCACTACAACCACAAAGTTCATGGGTGGCAAGTTACATAGCTTCCAGATGAAACCTCATTCATGGACTTTTAGGATCTTGCCCAACTTTGCATAAAAACCCTTGTGGTCTCGGTGCACAGGTACAGCTGGAAATCTCAGAAAGGTGGCAGCCATTATTAAGGGTCACCTGACATCCCGAGGGACTCCGCCTCTCTTATGCTATGAACCCTGCCCTATCTGAACAATCTCTTCCCCAATATTAACTAGTTGTCAGGGGAGTAGCAGCACTTCTCAAATCTCCCCATTCTGAAGGTCATGTGAGGTCAACGAGAAATAACACTTGTTACAATGGCTTTTTACACGGTCTTTTGAAGTAGATGGAAGGTCATGAAGTGTAGTTATGGATTCTTAATGCAAGAAAGAACATAATTCAACATACACCCGAGAGGTTTACGTAAACACTTACTTTTGGTACAAACATATTGAAATGATTACGCGAGAAAGTGGTTATTTGGTATGGAAATAAAGTAAAAGAATTTCGTGTATTAAGCTGTATTGTGATAATGTTTATTACTGCAATCTGAATGTATATTCCGTATATGTATTACTCGAATCTTAATATCCATTACTGCAATCCAAATGTATATTCAAACAGTTATTAATAAAATGTAAATATTTATTACTATGAGATCGGAGAATTTTCGGGACATTTATCACTTTACTGTCATTGTCTCTGGACATTTTTACACATATTTATAGCTGTTGTAGTCACTTGGTCATGTTCACCAACAATAATGGCACAATATCTACCTGCCTGTATCACTTGTTTGAAGGCATAGAGTACATTGATCCACAAACACATTAATTCATCTCGGGTGGCATTGTTTCCCTCACCACAACTCCAAACAGTTGTGTAGCAACTATTATCTCTCATGTAAGCACCATTACCAGATTGATGACGATTGGCTTAACCTACTAATGCTTTCCAGCACACTTATTGTTACCGTTTGCGGGAGATTTGATGAATTAATCAACCCGATAAGATCTGTGTGGTCCATATGTATCGTTTGATGTTTTTTTGAAGATAGACTGGATAATGGCCGTCTGGGATTTTAGGATATAGATATGTATTACGATAATTATGGAACATTTGTCATCCTTTGACATGATCTGAAATATAGCCATGATATGAAGCCACATAGATGAATATCAAATAATATCTGTGGTCGGTGCAGATACCCCTGCTTATATTTCTCCTTTGTTCTCTAATAGTTTCCTCCCATTATGAACCTGCTTATCTATACAACCCTCGGACAAAATGGACGCAAGACAGGATCTAGGCACCATTGTATAAAGGACTCGTATCCACTATGAGACCATGGCACTGTTGTATCTATCCTTTTCCTCGGATCTCTATCAGAGTACTGTGGCCTCTCTTACTTTTTGGGTCTCCTCAGTGGATATGAGTGCTTTACGTGATAGGTTGCCCGTGCAGGTCTTGACCCCCCTCCCACCTGACCTCCCTGTCCGATTCATGGCGTTTTAGTCAAGAACAACTCTACCCCTGAGTTCAGACGTTTTTATCTCCAGAGAAACCTTCCATAAATTCCTGTGTGCATTCTGTCGGGCTGTAAACCATTTTCGTTTGTGCCAGCAAAATGGGCAGGTCTCATAATGGCCGCCGCATGCTCTACCGATTAGCTCTAAAGGCCAAACGTGAACCTACCTGCTTTTGGAATCGGGGGATGTAGAGCTTTCCCCAAGCAAATTAGATAGGTATTTTGTGACCGTGGCCATTGGTGCTCTCGGTGGCACCCGTGGCTCCATCTAGTGATGGTGCCAAAGACCAAGGTGAGATAACCATGTCTGTAAAGGGCAATGCTTTGTCTAGGCTAATATGGACATCTTGAGGATGAATGTTTGAATACATTTATGAATTGTCTTTATGATCCTGAATTTATTTATTGTTTAGTCTTGGCCAATACAGAAGGTCCATGATATCTCCAATAAAATAATTTGGTTGGAATTTGGTTTTTACGTATTGAAATAATTGTATGGTAAAGCTTTTTTTTCTTTTTTTGGGGGTAAGGAAAACAAGTACCGGTAATGGAAATTGTGTCTAAACTATTTTGGAAATGAATTCCAATCATCTACCACTTGACAACACTACCAATACCTCTGTGAAACAGTTCTTATTGTAACTGAAAGTCTTGGCATATTGAATCTGTAAAAAACATGCAATTAAAATGAACATATTAGTTGGTTAATATGTAACTTAATCCGTTTTATTCTGATCGTCCGTCCATTCAGAATGTAATATCACTGTTTCAGATAACGCAGATAATTAAACTAATAAGTCATAAGTACTTACTTTATTTATCATGCTTGAGATCTTGTATATCTTGTGTTTGTTTTATACAAGAGGAATCTTATGACTGATAAAAAATCAAATATGATATATTTAACACAGTGTAAAGGAATACAGTATAAATATGTAATTATGGTGAATGTTATTGTAATATATATAGATAAATCGGTCATTTGGTTTGAATTTTGAGATGATAAGCTTTATGATGAGAATAGAATGTATCTTATAGCTTATAGCATGTACCATACAATATACACATTCCTACTAGTCGCTATGTAAATAAGACTGAGATGTTGGGGATTCGAATTACACATCTATATTTTCGTTTTGCTACACGATGTTCGTTGAAGCTGGGTCTCCAGTGACACGCTTCCCGACTCCGTAAACACAAGGGTTAGTTGCCATTGTACCCCGATATGTGCATTTTCCGGTGGATTGGCCAAACTGACAAGATTGAGATGCCATTAGCCCTGCTTATGAGTTTCCATCTCTCTATAAAAAGCACATAAAACACAATGGGCATATGTTCTGTGGTCATAAGTTCAGACTAATAATATTCTCCTGTCTTGTGACAATGTTTATTCTGTGTTGCAAGTCTCGCTGCTTCACACCATTTAAAGGAGGGAGGTCCCTCATTGAATGCCTAACAGCAGGATTCAGGCAGAGTCCCTTTAATTTTCAGTGACAGCTCGTTGTCTGTTTGGGTGAAAGATTGGCTGCAACCTGCCCAGAGCTTGAAAAACGTATCAATGTTTCATTTTGCAGTACGTATTTGATCCAGGTCTTAGTCTTGTTGGGATTTATCTGCATCTAGGGGATACCTCTGTAACTATGTGACACCTCTGTAACCAAGGGATCTCCTTTCAAGGTATAAAGGCCTCCTGAAGGGACAAATTAGTCGGAAATCTTAAAATTATATTTTCAGATAGTAATCAAGATCATATTTCAAGGGTTGAGGCGAGTCTTTTAATCTGGGGATTCTTGCGTATTTTGAGCTGGGATTTTCTACATATTTTCCCCTGTGATCAGAAAGATGTGAGATTCTTATGTGATTGTTCGGGACCTAATGATGACATAGATCCATGTATACAGAGGGACGAACATTCTGATAATCTTACTAGCTGGTTATTAGATACACACACCAATGGAAATGCAGTGATTATCCTTGTTTGTCAGTACCAGTGGCTGCTCGCAGGCTTACTGCAACATTCAGCGCTATGGATGTTGCATGTAAGTGAAAGAATCTTGAAAGTGGCTCTAAACCACAATTTAAAAAAAATATATATACACACACACACACACACACACACACACACACACACACACACACACACACACACACACACTAAAAAATGCCTTTGTTCATAGATATTCATGTTACATCATTTAATGAATGTCTACCTTTTAACAATGTAGGTTAAGTACTTCAAGTAGAATCCTTTTGCCTAATTTATGGAATTGTACTCAGTCCCCTTCAGGGTATTTTAAATAATGAATGTCTATGAAATACACTGGACTGGTGGAAGGGCATATGAGGTCTGTGTTTGAGTTCCTCCATGATACACCAACGTCATCGCATCAACACTTTCAACGCATTTGTCGTTATACAACGTAAATTTCACCGCTAGTTAAAATCTTTCAAGGTCCATCTATGCACACAATAACAAGTGAACTAAAAGTGGCTGCGATATTCCGTATTCCATAACAAGATTTATACCCGGAACCCTCCAGATTGTCCCTGCCTATCCAAATGTGTATTCCCTCCTTGTGATGAGAGTTAGTTAACCCCTGTCAAGGAATTTCGATGTGACTGTACGGTAACATACTTGACAGATATCCGTAATATTTTCTATGGTCAGTTTTACGAGAAGTATGATAGTAAATCGTGTCATGCATGTGTTCCTAGAGTTCAAACAGTGTAGGAGACCCCAGTACCCAGACAAGCTATATTAATGTAGAGCTGTTGTTTGGTTTCAAGTTCTTATAGGTTGACGTTTACAAATGATGGAGTCTGCCTGTTCTGCCACACTGGATAAATTAAAGAGATTTTATGTAGACATTGTTTTTAAAGAAAACCGAAACTTTGTGTGTATTTGTTATGGACACATATGTTCCTGACCATCAATTTTGCTATTTATAAACATTAAATTATGTTAAGTCTCGACTCATGGTTAAAGGTACATTGATTCCATTTCATGAACCAATTGTGCATGATCTGTAGAGCTAATACAGGCATGGTAATTTTCTGTGGATCATCGGAAATCTGCTGATTTAATTGTCTGTTGCGATGCTTGTCTACCATAGACTTCAAATAAATATGTTGTCCCTAATTGGCTGTTGCCATTCTTGGCTATCGCATACTTCAAATAATATTGTTTTTTTTTTAAGTTTGTGAAAAGAAAAGAAAAACGTCATGGGTGCTTTAACAGTTATGCAATGAGTTGATATGTGTCCATGTGTTTTCAGGAGGTGATGCTGCACCGAGTAACAAGTGAGGAGAAGTTAGGCCTGACCTTGTGCTATGGGTCATTAGAAGATGAAGTCACAGACATATTTATTAGTGAGGTGAGTGCAAAAAAATAAAATCGGATATATTTTGCGAGCGAGTTGGACAAATATGATATTTACACCATGTTTGAATCAATGATCAACAATACGTCAAGTCATAGCAACTTTGCTTTGTTAGTTTACATGTACATTCTGCGAAGCATGAAACCAGTATGTCATTATTCCCCATCCATGCAGATACCCAAAAGAGCGGTACTGATGTCTAATCCAGCATGAGAGGGTTAAAGTACAGAAAATAGCATTGTAGATGGATAAGATCAAATCAATAAATAATTAATTAACATAAAAAAAACCCAGTAAATAATGCTTCTTTTTATGAATATTGGATAATAAGTATTAGTTGTCATGTGTGGGTGAAAGATTCCCACTGTAACGTAAAGTAATAAATCACTCACTCACTCACTCAAATGACTCCAATCACTGACTCAAATCATAATTATCATATATTTACATAATTGCAATAGACATGTACAATACAGAGAAAACTAGTGACAGTCTGCATTGAAATAGAAAGTATTCACATTACACTCTTATCTCCGACGACATTCAGTAGACATCTCTATTTCACTGTGTCCTCACCCCTCTGTCTGTCTGATAAGGAGCTGATAGATAGAGACATGTGTCCTTTAGGTACAGATAGCCCCAGGATGCCTTGGGACCCCTAATTAGGGACAACACAGAGATAAACTGGACCCCCCATCACAGAAGTCCTCCTACCATTTCAATATATCCGGAAAAAAATCCAACATTTTAAAAAAACTCTTTTGTGCGACAATTGTGTCTCACAATTGTCTCGTTTCTTCCCACATCTCTGGGTTTTTAGTGCTGTTTCTTCTTTGATGTTGCGGGTTGGGGTATCGTGACTGTCGTGATATCATCCTGTGGGCAGCTGCACCAAGGTGGTCCGTAGAGGAACGATTCCCATACCAGCACCCGCGGGGCGACATTTACGACTTTCCCACAAATCAGAATACTTCACCTACTATTAATGTTACCATGGGAGTCTCAACGTGTCCTGTAATTGTCAATGTCAGATTGTTAGGTCAGTGTTTTGTCAGAGGGGAAGTGTCGTAATGCACCCTAACTATGCTGTGTACTGGGGTCCTGTGTCACCTTAAAGGCAGGTTTAGGTTTTTCTGAGGAGATAAAGTGTTAATATATGTGAATTGAGTTACACTTGTATCAAGATGATGTATCTTACAAGGCCCATTTGTGTGTGGGCAGCAGTAAATCTGGGAGTAGATCACCCTGGGAAAAAGATTTTTGAGCCGATATAGTGTGTATTCCTTGATTAGTTTGTCTCATTATGTGTTGTATGTGTAGAATAAACATTGAAGGTGGAGAGAGAGAAAAAGGATAGAGAGATAGAATGAGACATAATAGGATAGAGAGAGTTACCGTAGGTATGTGCAGAATCACAACAATGAAATTACAAATTAATATATCCATAGATCATTATGTTCTACTACAGGAGGTCCATTATTACAATGAATATATTTTTTAAAGGTCCTGTATTGCAATTACTACAAATGTCTTTTATTACAATTATTGCAAAATTACTACTACATAATTGTATATATTTCAAGTATAATTACTACAGGCATTACAGTTACTACAAAAACCATGTCTTACAATTACTACAAAGGTCATACATAACTATACTCTTTATTACAATTACTATAATTACTATAGGCATTACAATTATTATTACAAAGGTTCTGTATTACTATTACAATGTATTACAGAGGTTATATATACCAGCAACAAATACAAAAACAAAGGTTACAGCACATTGCCCTGCATGATGCACTCCAGACCCTCAGTAAGATGACTGTCCATCTAGTATAAACACACACCATTAGGGTGCCATCTACAAAGGGCTCCGAACATCCGACCCACTATTCTGTTTACTTACAATACTCAATACCAGACTCTGCAGGATTATAATAACTCTGCAGGAAGCGATGTTAAAACGTAGGCCCATACAATCCCCTCCATATGCTCTGAAACATCCAGGATATATTGTACCTGGCTTATAATCGACATGCGTTTAATGGATGAATATACCGTGTTCGGCTCATTAAACGTCTAATTTTCGGAATATGGGAGACTTGGCTTCTGTGAAGACTCACTGGCTGAAGACGCTAATGAAGCATGCTGAAGGGAGATAATGTGATTTGAAAGATTTCGGTTGGAAAATTGGAACAGATCTGAACAAGAAACAGCCTCTGTCTGAACTTGTCACATGACTTGGTGTTAAATTCGGTGGGATGGTTGATTGTATTGGTTTTGTAACGTACGTCACCATGTCACGGTACGTCACCATGTCACGTTACCATAACTATGTATTGTATGAACTTTGAATGAATATGGATTGTATTTACATTTTATAGTAAGACATGAATAATTATATACCGTGTGCGTTTATATACACATAATTATTAAAATTATTAAAATTATATGTTGTTAAAATAAGGTTATACCCCCTTAGTTCTTCACCTGGCCTGTGTTTCGCGAAAGTTGTACTGGTAACCTGTAAGTAAATTGAGGCTTACATCATTTATGGCTATATTAATAACATGGTGTAAACCCTGATTTACTCGTGGGCTACAGTATGACCCTTTGATTAAATGTAGGCCAGGGTACTGATCCACAGAATGAGCATAGCGCTACAAAAAACATAACTCACTATACATATATAAGGTATTAGACTCTCGTAGCACTACGATTGTTCTATGAAACAGGGTCCCAATCACTAAATTTAACTCGCTGCTGTCAGTTTCCTGAGAATGAACTCTGCTCACTGGTAGAGGGAACCCTATCAAGGCAGCATCTATGCACTTCTTCTCTTATATAATCCCAACGATGATTCATCACGTTCATAATTATCACGACTTGATGCGACCAGACATTTCTTCGGGCGATACCGATCTAGATAAAACACATGTTGCTATCAAAAGCTGTGGCCCCAGCTCGGTACAGATGCTATCTTGAAGTGTCTATATTTTGGATATTTCGGAGCGAACAGCCAGATAATTTTCAGATTGGTATGGAGCAAAGGAACAACCCACATAAGTATTATTCCCTGGGATCCCTCTGCTACTTGAAATTTCTTAATTGCCATCAAAACTGATATTTATGAGATGGGTTGTGTGCAGCTTATGCTGGGGCATCTAGTTGATGTATACCAGACCAGTGCACTTGTCAAAAAAATATTCAGTTTAAGAAAAATATTCTGTGCATCTTTGTAGTGGAAATGCTGTGGTTTGATGGTTCTTGGTTATAGCGGTATAAATGTTTACCAGGACTACTGTTTATTATTACTTTTCATTCAAAGAATCACGTAACAGTAAAACTATCTTATTGGTCAATGTTTTGTCAGTTAAATACCGACATGATCTGGGAAATGTAGGAAATGTTACATTTAAAGGCAGGATGTTGTTAAGCAATGGTAAGACATAATGATGGATAATTTCAGCTGATGTTATTTGAATGTTTGCATCGGTTTCATGATTTTTTTTGTATATTCGTATTTTTACAGTTTTGCTGGAAAATGATTGTAATGGTTATATTTTTAATTTCCAGTTATAACTGTATGTATCCTATGTATGTGAGTCATTTTCAGTAGTTAATGATTTTTTATTTTTTTTTAAATTTGAGTTTAGAGCACTTTCAAGATTCCTTCACATATCACAGCTTGTTAGTTTAGGGCAGGAGGACACCCACAACCTCCATAGCACTGAATGTTGCAGTAAACCTGCAAGCACCAGATGGTACTGACAGACCAAGGATTACTATGAGATGCAGGGTGGGTGGTAGCGCAGTGGTAGAACGACGGACATCAGAGCCAAAGGTTCCAGGTTTAATTCCCGCCCCGGGAGCCTGGCATCAATATTCGCGAAAGTTACCTTTCTGACGCGATATTGAATGCGCTGTCTGTAGAGTGACAATGCAGTTATCATCCTTGGTCTTGTCAGTACCAGTCGGTGCTTGCAGATTTACTGCAACATTCAGTGCTACAGATGTTGCAGGTTTCCTCCTGCCATAAACTATTAGAGGCATTGCCATTCACTTACTATTGTCAAAGAAGTGAAAAATAGATGACGGAAACTCGATGGAATTGGATGCGATGGTAGACTAACAACGCTAAGGACCAGAGTTTGAAAGTACGACTAACATGGGAACTGGGTGCCAGATAGCCAACATGCATGTTGATTGCATAAGAATGTTTGACACAGAGTACATAATGGGCCTTTCACTCCATGAGAGACTTCTGTGTATTTGGAAAGTATGGATTTCGCATGGCCCTGTTGTGAAGTGTGTGCATGTACACCAGTCATCCATCATTATCACCTCGTTACAAACCCATCAGCTGTGAATTATTTGTATGTTAAAAAGTTACATGTCAAATTCACATCGAAAACGGAGTAAATGGTTTTCCAAATTGCGTAAAATATACTTAAGAATTCATAGAACGTTGTTGATTCTATTTATTAAAATGCCATCAGTTGTACATTACATGTTTATGTTAAAAAGTTACATGTCCCATTTTCTTCCAAAAATGGCGAAAATGATTTTCCAAATTGCATAAATGTAATTGAGGATTCAAAGAGGCCTCAGTGGGAAGCATGTTACAATACACACATTTCCACCACCACCTGAGAGTTATCTCCCATTATCAAGCACTCATACAAGTCTAATATTTATTTTTCCTGGCGATGAAATTCATGTTAGTTTTTCAATGGAATGCAAGGTCTTGCTGTTAAAAGCTTTTAGTCCCTATGAAACTGTTATGATCACTGGAGATCACTGGAGATCACTGGACAAGAATTCAGCAAGGAAATCGCAAACTTGCATTAGTAGCATTGTTAAAGGGTGGGGGAACTCCCACTAGATTCTGGCCGTGTCTATGGATATTTTTGTAGGGTTTATGTGGAGTTATGCACCCGTGTGATAGCCGTGTTATCAACAGTGGTAGTAAAACTGGTGATCGCAGAATGAATTAGACACTGGTGTGATTGCCATGTTATCAACCATGGTTGCAGAACTGGTGATTGCAGAATTGTTGAGTTATACACCCATGTGAGATGGCTATGTTATCAAACGTAGTAGTAACACTGGTGATTGCGGAATTGTTGAGTTATACACCCATGTGAGATGGCTATGTTATCAAACATAGTAGTAACACTGTTGCAGAATTGTTGAGTTATACACTGGTGTGATTTGTATGTTATCAACCATAAATGCAGAACTGGTGATGCAGAAGTTTTGAGTTACATGACCATGAGATAGTCCTGTTATCAACCGTAGTGGTAACACTGGTGATTTAAGAATTGTGGAATTATGTACTGTTGTGTATCGACCATAGATGAAGAACTGATAATTGCACAGTTGTTCAGCTATACACCCGTGTGATAGCCATGTTATCATGGTGGTAACACTGGTGATTATGAAATTGTGGAATTATGTACCGTTGTGTATCAACCATAGTTGCAGAAATTGCGATTGTAGAATTTCAGAAATACACCTGTGTGATGGCAGTGTCATCAACCATAGTGGTAATGCTGATGATTGCGGAGTTGTTGAGTTATACATCCGTGAGATGCCCATGCTATCAACTATACTTACAGAACTGTGCCAGACCTTGTACACTGTAGAGTGTATCAATCATTTCACTGGTAGCGCTGGCACCAAAGGGTGATTATACAATTTCTAGAAGGATATTCCTGTGATTTTCACATCTGATTGAGCGGGACAACGCAATGATGTTTCTCAGGTGTGTAAAAAAGCTGATAATTCACAGTGGAGGTTGGCACTGATGCTGTTTAGATACACAGAGAAAATGGAGTGCTTGAATGTAATAAAATCTCTTCGTATATTCTTGCTGGGTCATTATGTATGAAGTTTGTGACTTTATCATTGTTGTAAATGACGTGTTCTTTTTTTTTTTAAAAGCTATCTTCCTACTAACAACGCTGCAGGGTAATGGGTCCGTGAAACAGATAAATAACAACGGTGACATTTCAAAGCATTACCACTGACTGTGTCAGGAGAGATTATCCTCCATTAGACATTAGGAATTTTACAGCAAGGGAGTAGTCGTTGCAATGATATGTATAAGGGGTGTGTATCCCACATTTTCATTACCCACACACAGATCATGTGCAATCACATTTACTCGTACTATTCCGAGTAGATCACACAAATCTTTTCTGGATTCATATATTCCATGTTTATCCTTTAAAGTTACACATTTACAAAATGTATCTGCGTTCCTACAGAGGGCTCCCATTGGCTCCAACTGGACTTACGAGTCAACAGTCTCCACATGATTTATGAGCATGGCTATTTATCCAGTTGCACTGCTCAATTAAATTCCAATCAACATCTGCAGGTCCTTTACAAATGCACATCCCCCATTTTTCATGTAGATATAGATTGAACCTCGGGACTGTGAAAACATCCATCTAATAGCTTGTAGGCTTCAGCATAACTACAGCCATTTAGCTGCAATCACATCAATGGGGAGGGAGGAAGGGAATTGGGGGGTGTGGTGGGGGTATAGGGGTTAGAAATACAGGCATTTACACCATGACAAAAGAAACTTCTGAAAATAAGATCCTGTTTGTGCAGGAATGAATCAGCTTTAATGAGGCAGAATTGGATTTGAATTACCCAACCCTGACTTGGATTATATAAGAATTGATGGTAAATTGTCTACTTTATTATCCGGTCATTGATTCTGAATTATCTACCAAATTATCAGCAGTAATATCGATCCAACACTGACAGGATAAACGTTTTCTATTTAAAAAAATATATATATGCAACGTCTATTTTCATCCTTTGATAAAACTGATAAATTACAAATGACGTGTGTGAATTAATGATGCCAATCAAAAGGTTTTTGGCTGGGATTAAATTACCTGGTACCTTAGTATCCTATTTTCTAAGAGTACAAATCTCAACCTGGGTACTCGAGATGTCATATGGTATCTGACTGTGTTTATGTCATATGAATGCTCTCACATGTGTATTTTCATTTATACATAAGTAAAATTGCATTCAAAATCTTATAACCATTTTTGTTTATCTTATCCCAAAATCTTCAAAATTTTCTTTGCTTATTACAGCCTTGGTATTTATATGATTAGACTGATACGTGTAAAGAGTCTGACGGAATTGATTATGATAGAATCGTGTTATTGGTCTTGCGGTTCTTCTTCTTGGCTCATTTCCTGCTTGGTGCCATGTATACCTTATATACAACATCAAGGTCATGCTTGGGGCTGTTCAATGCCATCGATACATGAACAGTAGGCAGAGACATCATCCAGACCACATTTTTCAATAACTGTCAGGTCCAATGTATATTATTGAACGCACGATTCAGAATCAATGAGGAAGCTCTCGGCACTGTGCTATGAATACACAAGGATTCTACACCAAGGTCTGGCTAAGTGCTGAGACATTTATAGATATTAAATAGGATACACTGAATGCTTTATAGATATTAAATAGGATACACTGAATGCTTTATAGATATTAAATAGGATACACTGAATGCTTTATCGGTTTTTTTTATATCTAGGTTTAGGGGTTATTACATCTGATAGTGTGTTGTCATTTATTGTCTGATAGTGTTTTCATTATCACAGAAAATATCACCATTTTCGTATGTAGTGCTGGGAGCATACCAATGTTAGATTAAAATGTTCTAAACGGTTTAGATAAATATTTAATAGGTGTAGGTTTGATGTATAATGACCGATTTAGCTTTTAATTGTTCTATGATAGTTAGTAAAAAAAAATGTGGAATTGTTTACATCCGAAATTGGTTAGGTTTGTCGATTCACTGTAATTGTACTAAAAGTAAAAAATACAATAGAATACCAGTTCAGAATAATATTTATCAAAATGTTATTTATTCTTACCAGTTAGTAAGAGGAACTATATTCCAAAATCATAAATGTGAACTGATAAATCCGGTATCTGTTATGGATACATTTTTTTGCAGCCATTTTTTTCTTTGCTGTATGTTTTTTGATTGGATCTTAAGGAGTTATGCTTTTCAAAGATGAAATGTTATTTTTTTCTTAAGACAGTTTTCTTGGTTCTTGTTGCTGGTCAAGTTTTATTATCCATATTTCTACCAGCGGCCATGCCAACTGGAATCATAGTAGGGTAAGCCCTCCCAGAAGGCATTAGCGGATTAATGACAGGCGAGATTTGTGCAATAATGACATGCAATGACATCCCGAGGATGAAATGAGGACATTCCTTGGAGAATGTGATGATTTATAAAAGCAATATGTGCCGTCTGGAGAGAGGCATGATAAAAATATGTGCGTTTTTTTTTTTATCAAGGATTGTTCTGACCTTATAAAAGTGCAAGGTATTTGTGGTATTTATTTCTTGTCTTGAGTAGAAAGAAATTAAATGTGAAATGACAAAAATAAATAATTATTAATCACAATACCATCACATTTTTATTAAACATTATACCTTTGGGTGCAGTATTCATATAGTGATATCCTGTACTGTGAGGAAAGACATTTAATCTGCAATGCCATTTTTTTTGTATAGCTTTTTAGTAATCACAATGTTTATGTTTGCAATCACTTTTTTATTTATTAAAAAATTATACCTTTTCCATTACATTTTCCCCTCCATCAATGATAAGCAAAAAATCAAATAATTGAAAAAATAAAATAATAAATTTTAAAACACATTTTATCAAAATAAACATTTTATACATTTTCCTGTAGTCAGTATACAAGCTTCCAATGAAAGATTTCTTTTAAAAGCTCTACAGTAACTTTCCACCATGATTGCATCCTGTGATAACACAGTAATCTCCAACCATTGAGCTCTCCGACAGTGGAAGTGCCATAAAATATTTTACGACACTGTGCGCTATTATTGGTGGGATGGTGGCATGGAGTCTGCATGGCTGCAGGTCTCCATTCCGCATTAGGAGAAAATAATTCGATTTAATTGCCTGGCTTCGCATTTCGGCATAATGCTGGCAGTTTGGCTGGATAGGCTTAGGTTCAGTGGGATTGCAATGTCATAATGATAAACAGGTAGTCATAATTGGGGGTCGTAATTGTTTATTTATGGCTTAATTGACCATGACAATATGGCTTGGAATTTGCTGCTGAGGGGAAAAAGCAGGTCAAAAAGGCCAGTGAGGGCAAATACACTAGAAATTCAATCCATACACTCAAAATTCTATCCGTTCTGTAGAATATTTACATTCACGCAATGATTTGTGTTGTTTTAAAGAACATTTGTTTTCATATAGTCTGTGCAGTGGCATTTGTAATAAGATAATGTTCCGTCAGTACCAGCAGGTATTTCCAGGTTTACTGCAACATTGAGCACTACGGATGTTGCGGGTTTCCTCCTGCCCTAAACTAAGAAGCCATGTTATGAGTGAAAGAATCTTGAAAACAAATGTAAATCCCATTTCCCCAAAAAATATTCATGCAAATAAAAACTATGATGTCATTTTTCAATCATAATGGCAACCCATAGTGAAATCAATATCGTCGGCAAAATAAAATTTATATCTAAAAATCTTTATCTTCATGTCAACTTCCAACCTAGCTGTTAGCTAATAGATTGTCATCCACACATTTTTAAAATTCATCCTATCCGTTAATTTAACAATAGTTGGGAGGTAATTACTCCAAATGTGCTTTGGATGAATTCATGTGTAAAAACCATTACAGTTAATTTTGCATTAAGAAATGGAGTAGTGTGGCTTCGTTAACCAATTCTGTTATTCATTTAATGTATCGTTTACACACCAATGGAGTGGAACAATGGATATCTTGGCATTATCAATATATTTCTCTGCCATTTGTGGTTTAGTTTAGTTGCACAATGATCTATACAGGATACAGTGTAGGAAAATCGGTATTTGAATCTTGAAGTTTGCTTGCCGCTACGGGAAACCAAAATAATCCAAATACTGCTAGGGTACCAATGGTGTTGCAGGCTCCCTCCCTTATATAAGCAGATCACAAGACCTTTTTTATAAAAAAACAAACCACCCAACCTATACAAAACAAAACAAAAATAACCATTGTTATTAAAATGGGTGTCAGATTCGTACAGAAAAGTTAAACTTCAAAATCACTCACTCACCAACTCATAAAAACCCGACAAATCACTTTGCCCATTTGATTAATTCAGTTCTGATACATCTGCTTGAAACATGTCAATATCATATATAGATGTTTTTCCTGTTCTTTATTTCAATCACTCAGCGTTTTTATTTCATCTCCACCTTTGCCCAATTTCTTACTTTCAATCATCAGTCTGACCCCCAGCAAACCTTCCTCTTGCAACCTCGTAATCACTCACAGTTGTCAAAAGAAATACCTCCTCATATTTTCATTTCTTCATTCGATATGGGCTGGCCTGTCTGCCACTTGTTCCCAGAGGTCGACTGTAATATTGAGTCGGGGAAAACATAAAGGAGAAGGTTATGAAACGTTTGGACACCCGAGTGGCACCTGGCCTATTGAAATGGAAGGTCTGGAGTTGATGAGCGACCACATGAAGAACATTTGGCTTCCCAGAATGTCAGAGTTGACATGGTTTAGACATTGGAGGCATACTATGAAAGATCATATATCTTCTTCAAATATTGTCTTTAGTGTTTGTAGTGTGCTGGATTTTTCACTATCTTTTCCAGTGTAATACACCAATTTCTCAAAGTAGAAAGGCTTGTTTTTCCAGTTTTCATAATTTTATAGAAGAAAAAAAAAAAGGTACATTATTATGCTTTGCGGAATAATAATCAGTGTGTGTGTTCTGGATTTTTCACTATTTTTCCTCGGTGAATAAGACAAATGTAATACACAAATTTCTCAAGTAAAAAGCCTTATTTTTCCATTTTTCATTTTAGAAAAAAAGTATACATTTTTATGCCTTGAGGAAGCAGATTAGCCTTATGTAGTTTGTCAGTGCACAGTGTCAACTTTGATACACATCCTAACAAAACCATTTATATAAAAAGTTCTACTGTAATTTTACCAAATCTCATTTTCAGTCGTTAATCCAAGAATTTGCCCCTAGAAATATTCCTTGCCAATAACGGTTCTGAACCCAATGAGGGGAATTTAGACGTATTTTATCCATAATTGAGGAAAATTTTATTTGTTGGATTGTTTTTGACATGATGGCTATTGGGTTCGCCACTTCCAAACAAATACTGATAATATTCCTGGGGATGAGTAATCAAGGAAATTTCAATTGACACATGATGCTCTCACGAGATCTCACCTCGGTGCTAGTTCACGGCTGGGTAATGACATGGGCCAGATCTCACTAGGTCCATGTCTCATGTGTTTCATGGCCAGAAATTGGAGAGTCGATTATCCATTGGCAGGGAAATTTATTTACGAAATTGATGTTTTTTCAAAAACCCATATCTGGGTGCCATTGCAGAGATACCACAAAGTGCATGTGTTCTGGATAGCATGATGGGTGGTGGGTGAAAGTGTGTGGGGGGTGGTGGTGTGGTGGTGGAGGGATCATGACTGTGGGTGGGGTAGAGGGGACTGTTATCAACTCGGTATCAGTAAACATATATCTATTTGGAGGATACCAGTTTTTAATGTCAGTAATGTGTGAATACTATCGGTGCTACCTTTGGTTCATCCACATTAGTTGTGATGTTTTATATATTCCATTATCATCAAGGTATCGCAGGTTTTCCTCCTAATGCAAACAGGTCACTAAAAAACTCATAAAATATCAATTGTCCATCTCGCTCCATAATTTCAAAAATTGCTGTATATGTTTATTGTAGATGTATGATTCATCTGTTAAGATATTTTAAAATTAAATGTTCACCATCTTGTTTTCAGATTGAGCCGACCAGTATTGCAGCCAAAGACGGGCGGTTACGGGAAGGTGATCAAATCTTACAGGTAGGTCCAACCTTACCACAGAAACATGACGAAGATGTTACCACAGGTAACCTCTAGGCCTGGCTACCTGTCGAACTGATCCTAACCAGAAACACATTGCTAGAAGACCCAGTAATCTCCCCTTAAGCCCTCTTCAACATACACACCACCATGAAGTCAGAAAGACTAGGTTGCCTGTAATTGTGTTTGTTAAGATATTTGTACAGGTGATATATCTATTGATATATATTACTTGAAGACTTAGCATTTAGATAATTCCGAGGGAAAATACTGGCACTTTTGTCATGTAAAATACACATTTTCAAGATGTTGTATGTTTTTTTGGTGTGAATAATCTACCACACACCTGATTGGGTGTGTATAGCTATGGGAATGCTCATCAAGATGCATATGGTTTATGATGAGGCTGGGAGATGATGAGAAATCTGAATGGCTTAGAACATCATTTTGTCTCAATGAGGCTTGAAAGTCAAGGTCTAGTTTCTGTACTTGCACATGTGTATAAGCTACCAGGTGTTTGATTACACCTTGTGTTTCTCACAAATGCTTACTGGACAATGCCTATTCCAAAGTATGTTTATTTTCTCCATTAGTAATTTGTACAATATGTGGAAGGAATATATTATATGAAAAGATGTTAGTTTTTTAACATTGCGCATTTCAAAATATGTTTGTTTTTTCATTGTGTATTCCAAATAATATTTTACAATGTGTGGAATGAATATTAGATATTTTTTGGGTTCCCATTAATGAACAGAAGTATTTTTTAGGGTTACCATTGTTACCTTTAATGAACAGAGAAGCACATTGTAGGTCATCTTTAGTAAAAATGTGTTCACAGAATGTTAGTTATTATTCTTGTTTTTTGTATATAGAAAATTTACATGAAGATGAAGGAACAATTATTAGAACTGTTTTTTATTAAACCTTCTCACTGTCGGATCAATCATAATCAACTGGGCATCTGTGATTGCCTCCAGTGGAAAGGAGGTTAAATAGGAAGAAATTGAAATGTTCCTATATGTATGCATACATATCTAATTAGTTCCTATGTGTAGCATATACATATCTAATGCATCATTGCGTGTGTTTTCCTTCAGATAAATGGAGTAGATGTCCACAATCGAGATCAAGCTATTAAGTTGTTCTCGGATCAAGGTGCAGAGATCTCTTTACTTGTGGCGCGGCCGCAGTTACAGGTAAGATGAGAACACATTTTGCTTTTACAGAGTTGTGTTGGATGTTTCCGTAATTTCTGCAGCAAATACCAGCATTCTGCAGCAAATACCAAACATGCCGCATGTAGTCTCGACTCAAGAGAAAAAGATTCCCAAATCTGAAATATAAGATTAAAACTATCGCCTGTATGCAGTGGTTCGTTGGGTTTTTTAAATATTCAACTTTTAAAAAATATAATGACATTTAAAAAATATAATTTCATGTTTATAGTGAGTAATATGAGCCTCATTTTCATCCTGTAATCTGGAAAATACGAGACGTAAAATAATCCATCTCTCTTTTGTCATTGGACCTCTGACAGGTCGACTTCCTAGAAAATATTTGCGATAAACACTGCAGTAAAAAAGTCTTTGATCGTGAAGCTACACCTTGCTGCCTTGGAATCCCCTGCTGGCAGAACAAGCAAAGAATAACGAATTCAAACTGTTTTGTAGATAGGGATAACCAAACTGAAGACATGCTTCGCCAGAACCCCATGTCATGATTATAACAGTTCTACATGATCAATATCGACGATTGGTCAGATCACATATTTGTAGGCGTATCTGTACTATTTGTTTTACGCATTCTTCAGCATCTGATGACGGAACTTCTTTTTCTAGGAACTTTTTTCCTACTGTTTATGTTCATTTATTACTGCTCTGTGTTTATTTACTTCTACTACTTTTCTGCAGTTGTTGACTTCAATGTAGATCCATTTGTTTAACGTCTTTCTTTTTCCGAAAAAAATATATATTTTCGAAAGAGGGATACATTCACCTAGGAAAGCATGAATAGAACTCCTAGCTTCTTGAAGGATTAATCCATTTCCTGGGGATATTTTTTCAACGTAAACATTCTCTCTGACTAAGGCAAGGCATCGTAGATCTCTAGCATATGTGATATACATATGATAACACAGGAGGGAACAAACTTGTCCGGAACAGTCAGTAAGACCCCAGGGAGAGTCGGCCATAGAACAGCAGGGGGCACTATCTGTTTGTTGCCTCAAGATCTGCCAGAATATACAGCCATTTGGTCAGATAATATTTTTCCCGATTGTGTCCCGATATACAATTTTTTTATCCCGATTGTGACACTTTCGGAGGACTTGTGTTTCAGCGTTTGATGGCATACAGGTGTTAATGGCGTGAAATGATGCCGATACTATTACCTGTGATATCAGCTTGGATTCCATTAATAAACACAAAGAGGGGTTCTGCAAGTGTGGCCATCTTAGATCCTAACACATGTTTCAGTCAAAATATCCATCTCAACGCAAGCCAGTGCTTCCAATTTAGCTAAAATACCTACATTTTTCCAAATTATGCACTGATTCATTGTCTGTTTCGTTTATCTTTAATATCGTGGAATTTTATGTCCTTATGATTAATTTATGGTTTCATAATGGGAAGTAGAATCAGTTTTAGGGGAAACCAGACCCATCTGGCAATGTGATATTGTCCACACGCCCTTCAATGGTTCATGGGTTCAAGTGAAGGGTGTTTGAATTAATAGAGTTGTGGTGTTTAGTCTGAGTTTTCAAGTTTTCTCAATGCATTTGTTAACAAGAGGAGATGACACAATCTTTACAATATTATTTTTCCATTTCTTACTGGAATAAGTCCAATAGAGTTCACCAATTGTCGGGTTAATGCCACTTTTGGATATGTGTCTTTTACCAATAATTGCGATATTTAATTGAAAGTAGTTCTAAATCCCAATTCAAACCAAAAAGCAATATTTACCAAATGAAGATATCTTAACCATAGGCTATATTCCTGTGTATCAAGCATTCAAAGTTTCAATGAAACTAATAATTGTTAATTTACGTTTTCGGAGAAATACAAATGTAACCTGAATATTTTCTTTAATATTCATGTTGCCAAAATCTCTGATAGAAATCCCATGTCCTTAGAAAGTACTGTATATAACTAACTGTTCAATGATGCCGACTGGTGGCACTTTAAGAAAATCCTAAGAATGTACTCATAATAAATTAATTGGTGCAGTCCTGTGAACATCATGCAATATTTCATTTAGGATAACTGATTACATTCTAAGTATCCTTAATGAGATACTTTGTGCAGTCAACTTGTAATAAATAGCCACAATGTAATCACAATGAATAAATACATCATTCTCTGCAAAATTGGCCTACATGGTCTTCACATAAATATTAGTAAATGTCCGTGACTTGATTTCTGATTGTAATTTGTAGATGCAGCATCAGGGCTGGTAATGAATTTAACTCATGAAGATCAATGAATATATGTATTCTTATAGTACAGTATTGTTTTGACTATAAATCTCTCATTAATAAGGGATGAGATGGTTTATTTTTCTTATCCTTAAAGTTCCGCATCTTGCAGCCTATTTTTATGATTTATAGAAATATGTGTCAAGTAAAGACCGGTCTTATCTGAGAAGGAACCAGGACAAATTGGTTAGGAAAACGTTACTGACTGAAGTATGGTTACATCCTGGCACAATCTGGTGCCTTTCAACAAACAGAGCAATTTGTTATAAATCAGGTTAAAAGCGGCCATTAAGACATTCCTTAGTTTGTAGGATGTTAATCTGAAAGTCTATGCTTCGTACATTCTTGCACACATGCTTACCTTAGGTATATTGTGGGGTTTTTTACAAGCAGGAAGGAACCCTGACTAATCAGAACTTTTCAATTTTTTTGTCTTTGTTATTTCTTTATTTAGTTATATGTATTTATACATTCCAACATTTATTCACTATCCACTTATCCGATGGTCAAACATCAGATATATATTTCAAGATTAATGATCGATTATTGCAATCATTTTGATTAAAGTGCAAATATTTCCTAAGGCCATGATGACTGATATACTGTTCCCCTAAGCAATATTGATTATCTCATTATTATCTTTCATGAACTTATGGCTTGACCTCGCAGTCTAAAAATGTAATAATTGTAGCTTGCAGCCATAGCAATACTCCATCGAGAAGTACACATAATCAAGATATCTACCCAGTTTAAAAAGAGAAATAATCCTATTTTCCTCATGACATATTATGTAATAAATATCAGTTCCATGATTGGAAGGAACCTAACCAAGGCAGGATGCAGAGCTGCTATACCTAGCTATGGCTGATTTAAGTTGACAGGGATGCTTTCAGGGGATGGATACTGGTGTGATGGATGCTGTCCTTTAGATCCTTAGCCACCATGTTGTTTCCAGGGGTGGTCTCATTAATGTAATTCTTTAATAGATTGTTATAGTCATTGTAGGTCTTCATGCCTTCAAGGGAATCTATGGTTGACCTTGCAACAGAGGACAAGAAATGGACGTAAATATTTTATAAAAATAGTGGCTGGGAAACCGTGACAAGGGATAAAAAGAAAATGAAAAACAATAATGTATCCCTGTATAGAAAAATGTGTCTAAATTCTTTCAAAAATAAAGTCAAATATTTAAGTATCCTTGTAAAAACAATATGTCTGTTTCATGGATATATTGAAAGCTGTTTCATATAAACTTGTTAGTCTGTATTTCTTAGCGAAATGGTCCATTGCAACTAGTGGTTTTCCATGCATGTTTACAGCCGTCTGCTTGGATCTAACCAGACGCATCTTGGTTCACTTTTCGGACTCCAGGTCCAAAAGAGTGCATCCAGGTTTAAGGCCCTAATTAATAGTTGTTTGCTTGATTGGGTCTTTGAGCGAATTTCTCTGGATGAGCTGAGACTGAAAATTTGGCAGCGTGGTTGTTAATTAGTAATTTAGACACCAAGTGAAACGGATTTAGACAGACTTGAAAAGAATACACATTCGAGAAGAACTGAAGAAAAATTACTAATTAGTCTGTCTGTAATTTGTCTGTAATTCCTGTAAATTGAATGTCTGTTCTTTCACTTTTCGCATCTTGAAAGACCAAAATGAAATGACGAGGTGAGCCTAGAGAGACAAGAGAAGAATAGGTGTATATATAGCAAAAAGGTCATGTCTGAGAAGAGTTCACTTTGAGGTAACCATGTCTATCGCATAAATTGGATGTATTCCAATAAGTAGAGTATAAGCATTTTACCCTGTAGGAATGAACTCGTATATAAAGGCTGTCTGCCCCAAAAAATGAAGAATTCTCAAAATATTAATTACGAAAACTTGTATTATCAGTGAAATGTGAAATGAGTGTTCATAGTTTCTGAGATACCAGAAGTTAAATCACTCTCAGGGACTTCTTTTTTCGCGATCTCGATTGCAGTTCTAATCGTTTCACGGATTACACGCAACAGGCATGCCAGCTTTGGGTGTATTGAAGTATTGGTAGGAATCACTGTGTATAACATCACTTCGGTCTGGTACCTCTGGTTTCTATGTCTACCAGAATTCCTGGGAGTTACGAGAGTATATCCACTGCTCAATGTATATATACACACAACAGGTGCGAGTATGGACTTTGCTCACTGGCACGGAACACAGAACATAGCACAGAACATAGCACAGAACACTGTACCAGTACTACAGATGCATGTAATCTGCTCTTTGATATTGGATAACTCCTTCCGAGTCGCAAGCTACCCCCATTCCTGCCAAGTTTACGTCAAAAATAATTTCTTTCCTGTATAGTATCTTACAAGAAGGCTTTCTTCCACTTAGCATGTTTGTTTCGGCTTATTTATTGTCGATTGTAGGAATTGGCACCAGACTTGTGTTTTTGATTCCAGTAGCCTTTTGAAGTTTGGCGATGATTAGCCGGGATCTGTAGAGAGTTCTGAGGAATGGAGTCTGATATTCGGAATTGAGAAGAAACCGGATATGAGCCAGCATGGTCTGGATACACTTTCGTATTGTTTAGGATTGCACATTAAGTTTCTCATTGCAAATTCAACACCTTTGATGTTGCGAAAACAGGGGAGTGTTTAAAGGACATACGATAATGCTTAACATCACACGTTTGAACTTAACTTGAGATTTCATGACATGGAGTGGAGGAAAAAGTTAAAATTTACTTACGAAATTATGCTTTGAAATTTAAACGACATTTCCTGGTTGTATCTTAAGACATTTATCTTATAATAAAATGTGTGGTGATTATTATTATCATTATTATTATTATTATTATTGTTATTATTATTATGATAAAATACAGTTTTTGAGAAAGTGCAAAGAAAACCTAAACGATGATGATGATAGTAAAATATTATCTTTGAGGAAATGTAACGAAACCCTAAAATATCATTTTTGATGGAGCGAAAATAAAATCTATTAATAGGTATGCCCTTTGACAATCCCCCTCGCTTTCCCCCTTATGATTAGTCATTCCAATTAAACCCTTTTCAACCTGAAATAACATCGCACCTTTCATCTCTCGTAATATATTTCCATCTGTCCTACTTTCTTGCTAGAACACTCTGTATATGTCTCAGTCTTTCTGTCGATGCTGATTTAAACCAAGTAATCTTCCTGGTTCAGCTGTTGAAGTGATCAGCTGACGATCTCGACTGTTTTCACTGTAAATAAAAGTATGTGCACCTTCTGGACGATGGTTGTTGTTACCCAGAGGCCCTTACAGCAAGGGAAGCGATTCCTCGAGACAGATAAATTGCATTTATAAATAGTTTGTCCAAAAAAATAAGCAACAGTTTTGGCAGTTTAATCTAGATTTACCAAAGTGTTTTTTTGACTCATATTTCAGAAAGTTGAATGTGTTGATTGAAATAACTGTATATGTTGCGACGGAAAATCATTATTTGCATTGTAATTGTGAATACTGTTTACTCATGTCTGTTACATGATGTTTTTGAAATATATTATCCATCCGTCCAAATCCGTTATAAAACATCTATGCAGAAGGATATCTGTGTGATGAGCTTGTATTATTCCAGGTGAACATGGTAAGGCAGGGGAGCTAACTCTGAATTGGCACCCCCCGTGTAAACACAGCCAATGAGCCGTAAGATAATAGACTTCTGCTATGCTGATTGGCCAATGTTTGTCTCATTAACCATCGCAGTCTTAATGAGGGGTTTAACTGGCTTCTCAAGCAGCCATTACCAAGGCAAATATTTGTATCATAAACGTTATATGAAGCATTCACATATTGAAAGAGTACATCGCGCTCCTCTCATGCATTCAGCTGGAAGTAAACATTGGCATTAGTGCTCGAGTTTAAAATAAATAAAGTTGGAGATTATTACGTGAAAATATATAATAGGCACATGTGAAAATATATAATAGGCACAAACAGGCAGTATCTGTATAAGTATACAAACCCAGGACACTTAAGGTATCTAATGACTATTATCCTAAGGATTATTTGCAAATAAACGTGCAAGAATTCTAAATCAGATAGAGTTGTCATTACTTTCTCTACATTTCAAAGACTTTCAAGACTTACAGGTAAATTACTTTAAAAGATTTTCCTTGGTGATATGCAAAGGTAGGCAGAAATGTAGACTTTTTTGGCAGTATTTATTAAATTTTGGCGATAAATTAATATGGTTTTCTCATAATTTTTATATGAAATGTTCAATATTTTATATTCATCATGAAATGTTTTTATTTTGTTAATGTTATTTTTCAATTTACAACATTTATTTAATAACGGGTAAAATAATTAATTTTATAATTAGGGAATGAGTAAGAGTAATTTATCAGTGTATAAAGGTATTGTTGCTCGAGGCCATGCTCAAACATCAATACCATTTTACACCGATAGAGTTTTCTTACGAGTTTTCTAACTATCTTAAGCTCAGATAAAGCCCACATTTTTCATGTGCACACTTGGTAAACACTTAGTCTCTGAATAGAGTAATTATATCGTTGTATAAAAGTACTCCACGTGACACTAATGGGGACATATCATTGGATGAAGAGGTTTAACTGTGCTGTAGGAATAGTAACATCAAAATGTTGGAAGTGATTCATATTTGTAATAATTTTGGTATGGTAGAAGTTACCGAATGCCAAACTGTGTTTTGAATCACTAAAAAAATATACTGTCAGTCTGCCAACAGTAGTCTATGAAACACGAGAGCATTTGCTAAGATCATCAACTGTGAGAGAGGTACGAGTTCAGGGACGTAAAGATTCCGAGAAACGTCTCTGAAAAACGGGAGACTCTTAGGAAATAAATGCTAGTGATGTAACGACTGATAGGAAAATAGTATCACTGACTTTGATGTGCCAGGAGATATCACATGCAAGCCCGCTCAACACTGCTATACTGACAACTAGTTATGATGATGTATGGTGATACTTCCCTCACAACCTGTCTATGAATGTTTTCCAAGTATTCTTTGATCTGGAATCTATCCTTTCGAGATGTAAGGTGTTCCAAGGGTAAGATACTGACAGTTAGAAAGTACGGCAATGAAAAAGGGGTTATGTCTTTTTTTGTCGATTTCTATAAATTTACTACCGCATAGATTATATTGTTTTAGTTTTTCCCATAATGCATCAACCACGATAAGAAAATATGTTGAAGTTAATGATAACTGCTAGATGTGTATGCTAACCTACTATCTTTGCTCACAAATGTTATGTTAGCCTGTCATGAGCTATTTATTGCCATCATGATATGTCAGGTTATAGTTTTTGACTATATTTTTTCTTGCATCATAATCAACTCTTTTGTAATTACATAAGTTTCAAATGATCATCGTTTTGACCAAGATAAGTATGACCATTTCGCTGTACACACAGAGGTTTATAAAGCAGTGAAAATGGTATCTTATCATGAGGCAGAAAACAGAAAAGAATAGAATTTTATTTCATATGATGACACGTAGTGACATGGAGAACAGAAATATGTATGATTGTATAACAAGGGTTTGCAAGGTATTAAGTAAGAGTACAAATGAATGATTACAGCACAGATACTCCATTAGTACAACATTCCATCATGGCTACTGATACACGTGACATGTCGAATAAGTAATCTTTGTTTACCTTCGCACAACACCTGTGATTGCGTCTCAGTAAGACCGGTGTGTAGCTATTTGACATATTGAGTAAGTAGTCTTTCGTCTTTCGTTTATCTTCGCACAACACCTGTGATTGCTTCTTGGTAAGACCAACGTATAAATATTTGACATATTGAATAAGTAGTCTTTCCTTTATCTTCGCACAACACCTGTGATAGTTTCTCAATAGGATCTACACCTATATCTAAGACTATTTGAGGTAACCCAGTGCAAGGTCCAATGGCTCCAAACCCAACATCAGCCGTCCAGAATAACGATGTTCCTCCTTCAAAACCCATCCCGACTCATGATTTACCTCCCCTGTTCACCATTCTGCGATAAGACCAGGTTCGCTTCATTAAGGATATACCTCACGATGGCCGTGATTTATTGGGGAATCGGTAACGAGGCAAAAAAATAGAAAGTTGAAAGTAATTGGTTTGGGTTCGTTAAACTTGATCTAGTTTATGGTGTTTATGTTCTGGACTCTTGATTGTGTGTTTTGATGGCAGTACTCATTTATTTGTTATTCTGCCCAATGTAGGTCATCTGAGTGAGAACAATGAGAATAATCATGGGAAATCAATATTGATGATAAACTGCTTCTGTTTTTATTGATAATAAATGTATACAATGTATTCATTTGTTTTAACCTTCATACTGATGAAGTCATCACAAGCACTGCTCTATATTCAGAATGCAATGTTGTCTTCAATATGAAAATGGTTAATGTAAGAAAATACTGTTTTGATCTTCGTGTGGATACATTGCCTACTTTCTGATTAGTGTGGTAACAACATTGTGTTCTCATGTTTCAATGTCATGATTTCTTATATGTATTCATCACGTATGAAAGGTTTCCACTATGACGTAAAACAATAATTCATTCACTCTTGTATGGTAGCATCTCTTCTAGTGTGATGACTGCGTGTATTGTAACATCATGTTCTATTGCTTCAGTACGATGACTTTTTGTATGGTGGCAATGTCATCTTTTTTCAAAATGATGACTTCTTGTATGGTAACACTGTCATGCCTTCTTATATGGTAACACTGTCATTACTTCTTGTATGGTAGGCCTGTGATGACTTCTTGTATGGTAGGCCTTTGATGACTTTCCCTATGGTAGCCCTGTGATGACTTCTTGTATGGTAGGCCTGTGATGTCTTCTTGTATGGTAGGCCTGTGATGACTTCTTGTATGGTAGGCCTGTGATGACTTCTTGTATGGTAGGCCTTTGATGACTTTCCCTATGGTAGCCCTGTGAT